>CM065590.1:207673910-207816448 GCA_033119425.1 Bufotes viridis | reverse complement strand
TATTAACACACATTCACACAAAAGCTGTATGCCAAAAGCTGGGTATGTGCAAGCCAACAACCTATCCATGAGACAGGTACAGTCAGTATACCTTACAATGGTAGCCTTGTGTACTATGAGACAACTAGCAATAATCACAACTCGGATAAACCTCTTGGGCTATGATGTTGCCAGGACCAGCTCTTATCTGACTGAGAGCCAGTCAGCCTCAAAGTTGCTTGATTTAAGTTGGATGACTTGGGGGGACCTGCGCACCTAGATCATTATCATTTGGGTGTCAAAAATTTAGATTTTTCTTCAATGCCAGCTAACTCTTCTCTCACTGCTTAGGAGTGCTACATAAAAAATTTCATTTTTCTAATTGTCTTAATATTATATTCAATAACCTTTCTATACTGTTTTGTCATTTAAACTCATTTGCATAAACTTGAATATGGGAAAGACATGCAAAAAGTGTTTCAGCTGAAAAACAAGGCAGATTCTGCTAATTCGCATGTCTTTAAACCAGAATCATTTCACAGCGTCTTAGTGCAGGGAGAGACGTCAATAGTAGATTTGAGCGAACACCAGAAAGTTCGGGTTCGGCTGAACTTCGTCGCAAAGTTCGAGTTCGGGACCCGAACTTGACCCAAACTTGACCCTGAACCCAAACCGTATTGAAGTCAATGGGGACCTGAACTTTGGGGCACTAAAATGGCTCTTAAAGAGTCATGGAAAGGGCTAGAGGGCTGCAAAAGGCAGCAAAAGGTGGGTAAGAGCATGACAAGTGCAATGCAAAAAAATGTGGATAGGGAAGTGACTTAAAATTAAATAAAATAAAAATTCTAAATAATAATTTTGAACTAGGAGAAAGAGGTCCATATGGAGTAGGAGGTTAAGGAGGCGGTGGACGTGGTGGTGTAGGTGGACGATGCGGTGTACAGTTGTGTTCAAAATTATTCAACCCCCACTGAAATTGGGTGTTTTGGCCAGTTTGACATTGATTTTGATTATTTCAGTCATCTTGTTTACAATTAAATCAAAGAGGCACTTGTAAGTCAGACAAATATAACATAACATTTATAATGAAACAGCCACAAATGTCTTTTCTGTGCTCACATCATTATCAGTTTTATTCAACCCCCAAGTGACATTCAATCTTAGTACTTAGTACAACATCCTTTTCCAGTTATAACAGCTTTTAAACGTGAAGCATAGCTTGACACAAGTGTCTTGCAGCGATCTACAGGTATCTTCGACCATTCTTCATGGGCAAAAGCCTCCAGTTCAGTCACATTCTTAGGCTTGTGCGCTGAAACTGCTCCCACCAGAGATTCTCAATCGGATTTAAGGCTGGTCACTGCGATGGCCACTTCAAAATGTTCCAGCCTTTAATCTGCAACCATGCTCTAGTGGACTTGGAGGTATGCTTGGGATCATTGTCCTGTTGAAAGGTCCAACGTCTCCCAAGCCTCAGGTTTGTGACAGACTGCATCACATTTTCATCCAATATCTCCTGGTACTGAAGAGAATTCATGGTACCTTGCAGATGCTGAAGCTTCCCTGTACCTGTAGAAGCAAAACAGCCCCAAAGCATGATTGACCCCCCGCCATGCTTCACAGTAGGCAAGGTGTTCTTTTCTTCATAGGCCTTGTTCTTCCTCCTCCAAACATAGCTTTGATCCATGGGCCCAAACAGTTCTAATTTTGTTTCATCAGTCCACAGAACACTATCCCAAAACTTATGTGGTTTGTCCACATGACTTTTGGCATACTGCAGTCGACTCTTCTTATTCTTTGGAGACAGCAAGGGGGTGCGCCTGGGAGTTCTGGCATGGAGGCCTTCATTACGCAGTGTGTGCCTTATTGTTTGAGCTGAAACTTCAGTACCCGCATCTGACAAATCTTTTTTCGGTTCCTCAGCAGTCACACTCTTCTTATAGCCATTGCCCTTCCTGTGAAGAGAAATCACCTCTTCTCTTGTTTTCCTGGACCATTCTCTTGACTTCCCCATGTTTGTAAACACACCAGTAAATGTCTAGAAGGAGCTGAGTATCACAGTCCTTTTAAATCTGCCTAATTGGTGCTTATTATGCTTGATTGCTGCTCCTTGACATCCACAGGTGTTTTCAATACCTGATCGAAAACACTTGAATGAACCTCTGTTCTTAAGAGCGGTAGTCTTTAAGGGGTTGAATAATTGTGTCAATGAAGAAATCACAAAAAAAAACATTTAATACTGTATTACAAAAACAATTGGTGTCATTTTAGTTGCATTTGGTTCTTTAAAAAGTCCTTGTAAGATTTCATTCTGAACACAATTACAAATGTACACTAAATCCCCTAAAACCCTTTACAGCATTGGGGGTTGAATAATTTTGAACACAACTGTAGGTGGAAGCTGCTGTAAATGAGGAGGTGGTAGCCAACACTTTTTTTTATTTAATTTGGGTAGACCACAAAACATTGTGGAATATATAAAATAAAGCAAAGAGAAAGTGCCCTGGAGTATAACAACGGCTGTGTGAGGTATACATGTCTATTATGCACAAGGTATATACAAGTCCTGTGGGATCCATGCCTGGTTCATTTTAATGAACGTGAGCTTTTCCACATTTGCTGTGGCCAGACGGCCGCGTTTGTCTGTGATAACGCCCCTTGCCGTGCTAAATACACGTTCAGAGAATACTCTGGCTGCAGGGCAGGCCAGCACCTCCAAGGCATAAAGGGCAAGCTCAGGCCATGTGCCCAATTTAGAGACCCATAAGTTGAATGGGACAGACGTGTCAGTCAGAACGTGAAGGCGTTTGCACACATACTGCTCAAAAATGTTGCTGAAATACTGCCTCCTGCTAAGATGTTCCATATCAGCTGGTGGTGCTGGTTGTTGTGGCGTGGTGACAAAGCTTTTCCACATTTCGGCCATGCTAACACCCTGCCTTCTGAAGTGCTGGCGGTGCCCCAGCTGCATTGGCGACCTATTCCTCCTCCTCTGCCTTCGCCTTGTGCTTCCACTGAGCCCCCGATGTCAGGTGGGAATGCCATCAGCAGCGCGTCTACCAGCATGCGCTAGTAGTCACACATCTTCCAAATACGCTCCAGTGAGGGAATTAAGGACCACATGTTGTCCCTGTAAGGGGGATCCAGCATGGTTGTCACCCAGTAATCAGCACAAGTTAGAATGTGGGCAACTCGGCGGTCATTGCACAGGCACTGCAGCATGTAGTCTCTCATGTGTGCCAGGCTGCCCAGAGGCAAGGACAAGCTGTCCTCTGTGGGAGGTGAATCGTCTGTGTCCTCTGTATCCCCCCAGCCATGCACAAGTGATGCCCATGAGCTGCTTTGGGTGCCACCCTTCTGTAAACACTGTTCCTCCTCCTCATCCATCACATCCTCCAGAACTGTGCCCTGGCTGGACAATTGTGTACCTGGCCTATGTTGGTGCAGGAACCCACCCTCTGAGCCACTTGTGAATGACTGGCCTGATAACCATGGAAATGATCCCTCTTCCTCCTCCTCTTACTCCTGTGCCACATCCTTTTCCATCATCACCCGAAGCATTTTTTCAAGGTGACAAAGGAGTAGGATAGTAACGCTGAGAACGGCATCATCGGCACTGGCCATGTTGGTGGAGTAGTCAAAACAGCGCAACAAGGCACACAGGTCTCACATGGAGACCCACTCAGTGGCGTTGAAGTGGTGCTGTTCCGCAGAGCCACTCACCCATGTGTGCTGCAGCTGAACCTCCACTATCGCCTGCTGCTGCTCGCACAGTCTCTCCAGCAAGTGCAAGGTGGAGTTCCACCTTGTGGGCACGTCGCATATGAGGTGGTGAGCGGAAAGGCTGAAGTTACGATGCAGCGCTGACAGGCAAGCAGCAGCAGGGTGACGGCCCGCACTTTCTGCAGCAGCTCTGACATATCGGAGTAGTTTTTCAGGAATTTCTGCACCACCAAATTCAGCACATGCTCTAGGCAAGAGATGTGCGTCAAATCGGCTAGGCCCAGAGCTGCTATGAGATTTCGCCCATTATTGCACACCACCAGCTGGGCTTGAGGCTCAGTGGCACCAACTACTCATCGGTCTGTTGCTCCATGCCTGCCACAGATCTTGCGTGGTGTGGGGTTTGTCCCCCAAACAGATGGCTGTGCTGAAGCTGGTGGTGAAGGTGTTACGCTGGCCGGATGAGGAGGTGTTAGAAAATGAAGAGGAGTAGGAAGAGGAGGCAACAGGAGGCAAAGAGAAATGCCCTGCAATACTCGGTGGGGGAAGGATATGCACCAAACAGCTATCCGCCTCAAGCCCAGCCACCACTGCATTTACCCAGTGTGCTATTAGGGAGATATAACGTCCCTTCCCATGCTTACTGGTCCATGTATCTTAGTTATGTGGACCTTCCCACAGATGGCGTTGCGCAATGCACACCTGATTTTGTCCCCCACTTGTTTGTGCAGGTAAGGGATGGCTCGCCTGGAAAAGTAGTGGCGGCTGAGAACGATGTACTGTGGAACAGCCAACCCCATAAGGTTTTTAAAAACCAGACTGAATCACAGCATTTCAAAGGCCAGGAATTTTGAAATGCTTGCATTAAGGGCCAGGGATAGTGGGTGGGTAGGGGGGTACTTCTCCTTTCGCTTCATTGTTTGGAAGATGGACAGCTGAACGCTGCCATGGGACATTGTGTTGCTGTTTGTTGAAGGTGGCGGATGTGGTGGCGTTGCGGACACATCCTCTGTTTGTAGGGTGGCCAGTGCCACAGTCACTCCAGAGGTGGAAGAAGAGGCCGAGACTGCAGCAGAAGAGAGAGCAGGAGGAGCCTGAGAGCTTTCTTGGTTTTGGAGGTGTTTACTCTGCTGCATCTCGTGCTTTGCACTTAGATGCCTTGTCATGCAGGTTGTGCTCAGGTTTAGAATGTTTATGCCTCGCTTCAGGCTCTGATTGCACAGCGTGCAAACCACTCGTGTCTTCTCATCTGCACATTGTCTGAAGAACTGCCACGCCAGGGAACTCCTTGGAGATGGCTTGATTGTGCTCGGTCCCTGGGTGCGGTGGACAATAGCAGGCATACTGTCTAGGTGACAGCCACTCTGCTTTTGCACCCTGCTCCCTCTGCAATTGTGCTAGTGGCTCTGTGCGACCACCGCCTCTCCTTCTGAACTGCACAGGTCACTTGCATGAACTTGATTCCATGTGGGGTCTAGGAAGTCATCGTCCTCCACAGTCTTCACTAGTGTTGAGCGCGAATAGTCGAATAGCGAATTTTTTTAGCGAATATCGGCACTTCGCTAATTTGCGAATATTTCGAATATAGCGCTATAAATTCGCTATTTAGAATATTCGTTTTTTTTTTTTTTTTTTTTTAGTTATATTTTTTTCTTTCCCTCTTCCCAACAGTAGTTCTTACCTGTCCTGAGGATTCCTGGCTTCCTGGCTGCTCTAGTCAGTGCCCATTGCCGCTTCTGCCGACTTCCGTGCTCATGGAGCGTCCCCATCCATGGGAACGTCTCCATATACTAAAATGTACTGTCGGATTTGAGGAATTACGTTGAAATCGCAATGCGATTAATTCAAGTTATATTAATCGCATTGCGATTTCAACTTAGAGCTGGGTTTATAATGGGTCAGCTTGCTAGAATGAACGAAGTTAGCGAATATGGAATATAGCAGCACTGCTAAGTTGAATTCGCAATGCGATTAATTTAACATAAAGTAATCGCATTGCGATTTCAACTTAGCACTGCTAGTGCCACTGCTATATTCCATATTCGTTAATTCTAGCCTATGTAAGATAGCAGTGCTAAGTTGAAATCGCAATGCGATTACTTCAAGTTAAATTAATCGCATTGCAAATTCAACTTAGCAGTGCTGCTATATTCCATATTCGTTAACTTCGTTCATTGAATCGTTAACTTCGTTCATTCTAGCAAGCTGACCCATTATAAACCCAGCTCTAAGTTGAAATCGCAATGCGATTAATAGAACTTGAATTAATCGCATTGCGATTTCAACGTAATTCCTCAAATCCGACAGTACATTTTAGTATATGGAGATGTTCCCATGGTGATGGGGACGCTCCATGAGCAAGTAACTTTATGGTTGGCTTGGTAGAATTAGCGAATAGCGAATATGACGAATGTATTCGTCATATTCCTCAAAACGAAGATAACGAAGTATTCTACATCTTCGTTTTAGCAACCTATTCATCAACCTCGCTAATTCTAGCAATCAAATAGGAAGGTTGACTATAGAGACAGCTGTGTTAAATTCGCTATGCGATTTTTTTTTTTTTTTTTATAGAATAATTATATTACTTGATATAATTATTATAATTATTCTATTTATTAAAAAAAATATATATAAATAATCGCATAGCGAATTAAACACAGTTGTCTCTATAGTCAACCTTCCTATTTGATTGCTAGAATTAGCGAAGTTGACGAATAGGTTGCTAAAACGAAGATGTAGAATACTTCGTTATCTTCGTTTTGAGGAATATGACGAATACATTCGTCATATCCGTCATCTTCGCTATAATTCTAGATATGAAACCAATAGGAAAGTAGCCTTAAGTTAAAATCGCAATACGCGATTATTTAAATCGCATATTAATCGCGGTAACTAGAATAATGACGAATATTCGATTTCGACGAATATGAAACGAATATTCATTCGAATATTCGCGAATTTCGTCGAAATCGAATATGGCACCTGCCGCTCATCACTAGTCTTCACCCCTGCCCTCCGTGTCGATTTGCACACTGCAAAAAGCCGCAGTAGTTAGCACCTGTGTTTCGTTATCAGAGAGGTGCTGCAGTGGTCTTCCCATGTCTTCATCCTCAAACATAAGTGGTTGGGCATCGGTACACTCAATATCTTCCACTTCTGGGGCAGGGCTAGGTGGATGGCCCTGGGAAACCCTGCCAGCAGAGTCATCAAAAAGCATAAGAGACTGCTGCATGACTTGGGGCTCAGACTGCTTGGCTGATTTGCAAGGGGGTGAGGTGCTAGATAGAAGCCCATGGCCTGCAGGTGCCAACATTGAACTTTCAGCAGTGGACCAGGTGAGAGACAATGTGAAGGTACAGGAGGCACTGTCAGCCACCCATTCTACTAGCGACTCTACTTGTTCTGGCCTTACCATTCGTAGAGCGGCATTCAGGCCTACTGAATAACGCTGAAGGCTCTATCATCTATGCGCACCTGAGAAAGGTGTTTCATTTGGGCATGTAGATGGCACAGATCGACCACGTCCTCTCCCTGCAACAGGAGCTCAACCAACACCAGCAGCACCACGACCAGGGCCACGTCCCTTATTTGACGCTCTCCTCATTTTGTGCGGTCACCCACCGAAGTAACAGACATTTTTACAAAATTTACGTCACCGGCAAAACTGGGTTAATGTTAACCACCAATGGAACAGATTATTTTTAGAAATATAGGTCCCTGTCACCTATGCAGAGCAGGGGTTTGTATACAACAAAAATGGTAAAATGTCACCCAAGAATGTAACAGATGATTTTTAGAAATTTAGGTCCCTGTCACCTATGCAGAGCAGGGGTTAATTCACGGCAAAACTGGGTTAATGTCACCCAAGAATGTAGCAGGCGATTTTTAAAAATTTAGGTCCCTGTCACCTATGCAGAGCAGGGGTTTGCATATGGCAAAAATGGTTCAATGTCAACCACCGATTTAATAGACCAATTGTAGATATTTCCCTGTCACCTATACAGAGCAGGGTTTTTTTGACGGCAAAATGGGTTAATGTCACCCAACAATGGAACAGACGAATTTTTGAAAATGATTGCCCTGTCTGCTATGCAGTGCAGGCCGCAAAAGGTACTTTATGGCCCAAAAAAGGTGTTTTTTTCACACACAATGAAACAGATGGATTTAAGTGTATTTCTTTCACTGTCAGAAATGTAGCGCAGGCCGCAAATGTACTATCTAGCGCAAAAAGTGTGCTTTTCTCAAATAATGTACCTGCAGTATTTAACGTTTTAATTGTACTGTCAGCAATGCAGCGCAAACCGCAAATGTACTATCTGGCACAAAAAAGTATTTTTTTTTAAAACAATGCAAATGCAGTATTTAATGGTTTTATTGGACCGTCAGAAATGCAGCGCGGGCTGCAAATGTACCATCACAAAAAGTGTGCTTTTTTAAACCAAAAATGTAAATGCAGTATTTAACGGTTTTATTGGACTGTCAGAAATGCAGCACTTTTTAGCACAAAAAATTGGAAAATGGGAATTTGTCAACCAATAGTGTTGAGTATAGTTCGAGTTCGTACCGAATTTTGGGGTGTCCGGGACCCGGACCCGAACCCGGACATTTTCAAAAAAGTTTGGGTTCGGGTTCGGTGTTCGTCGATTACTTCCCGCTTTCTGAAGGGCTGCAGAGCAGCCAATCAGCTAGCGTTTTACTTCTTGCCCTAAGAGCCCATCACAGCCATGCCTACTAATGGCATGGCTGTGATTGGCCAAGTGCAGCATGTGACCCAGCCTCTATTTAAGCTGGAGTCACGTAGCGCCGCACGTCACACTGCTCTGATTAGTGTAGGGAGAGGACGCAGCTTCTGTCAGGGCGAGATTAGGCAGGTTAAAGTCAGCAACAGCACCTAATGAATGGATCAATTTACAGCTGAGAATCATTGAACTTCTGCTAGTTACTTGCTCGCTGGTTTTTAGGCTGCACAGAGCGTTTTTCTGTCACTTATTTTCTGGGTTGATCGGCGGCCATTTTGTGACTTGTGGTGCGCCAGATGAAGCTGCCACCAAGTCCATCAATCCATCAATACTAGTTTTTTTTTTTGCTATATCTCACATCAGGGGCTTGGCTGTGCTAATTGTCACCCCTAGAAACTCAGGAAAGAAATTTCTATATTTTATTAAGGGGTTAAATACAATTGCCCAAATACCAATCCCCTAAATCTGGTGTTCCAGCTTTGGTTAGAAAAGTATAATACTGTCTGCTGTCTGGCAAAGGATAGATTATTTTCTGGGGTTAAATTCAATTGCCAAAATAGCAATACCATAAATCAGTGGTTTCAGCTGTGGCTGGCAAAATAGAATAGTGTCCGAGGTAACGCACACACGTACAGACGCACGTACACGATTCTTGAATAGTTGTATTATCGCGATAATAAAACTAACAGTGTAAAGTTGACTGTATTGCTCTAAGTTATATTCAGCGTACGAATGTAACTTCTATTACTGCACACCAATACTAAAACTGACTAAGAGACAGCTTTAAGTTCTATTCGAACGCGATTGCAACTTTGGAACTTAAAGTGGTGTACGATTTTAAAAGTTGAGTACTAAAAGTTGAAATCGCAATGCGATTCTTATGTATTTAGCTATCGCATTGCGATTACAACTTTGAGCTACCGATCACCATGGGAACGCCTCCTCCAGTAGAATGTACTGTCGGATGTGAGAATTAAGTTGAAATCGCAATGCGATTCTTATATATCTGCTTAATCGCATTGCCGTTTAACTTAGCATTGCTAAATAATTCCATCCATATTCGCTAACTTACTGACTCAGTAAGTTAACGATATGGATGGAATTATTTAGCAATGCTAAGTTGAAATCGCAATGCGATTAAGCAAATATATAAGAATCGCATTGCGATTTCAACTTAATTCTCAGATCCGACAGTACATTCTATTAGAGGAGGCGTTCCCATGGTGATCGTTAGCTCAAAGTTGTAATCGCAATGCGTTTATTGCGGTATATTATCCCTCTGGGTGTCTTTTACAGCCTTTTTAGTGCCCAAAAGTTCGGGTCCCCATTGACTTCAATGGGGTTCGGGTTCGGGATGAAGTTCGGGTCGAGTTCGGATCACGAACCCGGACATTTTCCGAAGTTCGGCCGAACCTCTCGAACCCGAACATCCAGGTGTTCGCTCATCTCTATCAACCAACAATGTAACAGCAGCATTAACTGGTTTTATTTGACTGTCAGATATGCAGTGGCGGTGTCAGAAAAAAAAAATAAAATTGCTTTAGGTCACACAAATTATTTTCACTGCCAAAAAAGGGAATTTGTTCCCCTAGAATCTAAGAGATGGATTTAATGAATAGATTTTCCCTGTCATATTCTGCACAGGGGTAATCCACAAAAAAAGTGGGAATATGTCCCCCCCCCTGGGGCCCTGAAGTCACAGACGGATTACCTATATCATTTTCCCTTGACCTGGCACATATGCATTGCAGCTGCACTTACAAAATGGGTATATGTTGTCCACTGAACTAAAACAACAGGATTAAATTATTGTTTCTGGCACAAATGCAGATGCAAGTGCACTACACTTGCACAAAATGGCCGCTGACACCCACCTAACTAACAGACGGATCAAACTTATTTTTCGGTGGCACTGGGCTCATGGGTAAAAAAAAAAAAAAGATAGCATAGCACCCACAAAAATAAATCACTGTAGTTTGCAGATTTAACACCAACTACACCAGACCAGAATTGTTTCCTAATCTCTCCCTCACAGCAGCAGCATCTTATCCCTACACTAGTAAGAGCAGAGTGACGTGCGACGCTACGTGATTCCAGCTCATATAGAGGCTGGGTCATTTGCTGCACTTGGCCAATCACAGCCATGCCATTAGTAGGCATGGCTGTAATGGCTTCTAAGGGCACACTAGTTAAACGCTTGTTGACTGGCTGCCCTACAGCCCTTCAACAAGCGCCATTAAATCGCAAAACACCGAACTCGAACCCAAACTTTTACGGAAATGTTCGGGTTCCGGTCCAGGTACCAAAAACCCTAAACTTTGGTACGAAGCCGA
Organism: Bufotes viridis; assembly: GCA_033119425.1. Taxonomy (NCBI): domain Eukaryota; kingdom Metazoa; phylum Chordata; class Amphibia; order Anura; family Bufonidae; genus Bufotes; species Bufotes viridis. The sequence goes on along the minus strand of CM065590.1, from coordinate 207,805,671 downwards.
ATTTTACAGTTCGGGTTCGCTCAACCCCAGTCAGAAGGCGCTAGAGACAGTGCTAAAAAAGCGATTTACAAGTTCAAGGAAAGATAATTTGTGGATCCAAATTGCCATTTTACAGCTGTCATTCCAGCAATTTGTTCGTGGGGTGCAAGTGCTATGTTGTAAAAACTTTAGTGGCTAATATTTGTGGAAAAAGAAAAATATATATGCAGTTCACTTCTGTAGTTATAAGTGGTGAAAGCGTTCAGTGTCCTATTTCAGTACAAAAAAGAAACACAAATTTTATTCAGCGTTTAGCTGGGCAGTTATATGTGGCAAAACCTTTAGTGACGTATTTTGGTCGAAAAGCAAATTTTATTCAGTGTTCAACACAGCAGCTATATGTGGTAAAATCTTTTGTGATGTATCTCGGTCGTAAAACAAAATTTATTTCAGCGTTAACCCCTTAAGGACGCATGACGTACCGGTATGTCATGATTCCCGAGTCCTTAAGGACCCATGAGGTACCGGTACGTCATGAGTATTTCCGATCACCTCTGCACAGTGCGGGGTGATCAGAACAGAGTGCCTGCTGAAATCATTCGTCAGGCACTCTGTTCCAATGCCTAGGAAGGGGGGGGGTTCCGGTGACTCCCCGCCTTCCAAAAACCATATGGCGTTCCCTTGATTCTGTACCCTGCCGTTTGGCCATACAGCAGTTTACGACCACATATGGAGTGTTTCTGCAAACTACAGAATCAGGGCAATAAATATTGAGTTTTGTTTGGCTGTAAACCCTTGCTTTGTTACTGGAAAAAAATTGAAAATTTTCCCAAAAAATCAAAATTCTGAAATTTTATCTGCATTTGCCATTAACTCTTGTGGAAAGACGTTTGTAAAATCAGTTTTGAATACCTTGAGGGGTGTAGTTTCTAGAATGAGGTCATTTTTGGTTGGTTTCTATTATGCAAGCCTCACAAAGTGACTTCAGACCTGAACTGGTCCCTAAAAAGTGGGTTTTTGATAATTTCTGAAATCTTTCAAGATTTGCTTCTAAACTTCTAAGCCTTGTAACTTCCCCAAAAAATGAAATGGCATTCCCAAAATAATCGATACATGTAGTAGACATATGGGGAATGTAAATCAATAACTTTTTTTGGCGGTATTACCATATATTATAGAAGTAGAGAAATTGAAACTTGGAAAATTTCAAATTTTTCAAAATTTTTGGTAAATTTGGTATTTTTATAAAAATAAAAATTAAATTTTTCGAATCCATTTTACCACTGTCATGAAGTACAATATGTGACGAAAAAATGATCTCAGAATGGCCTGCATAAGTAAAAGCGTATAAAGTTATCACCACATAAAGTGACACTGGTCAGATTTGCAAAAAATGGCCGGGTCCATAAGGTGAAATAGGGCTTAGTCCTTCAGGGGTTAAGCGCTGCAGTTATGTGTTAAAATTTTTATTGAAGTATTGTGGTCGAAAAACTAATTTTATTCAGCGTTAAGCGCTGTAGTTATATGCTGTAAAATCTCCATGATGTCTCCATGATAAATCTGCAGCGTGGGGGCACCGTGTGGCTTCTACACACTTTCAAAATAATCCTTTAGAGGGGCGAATAGAAGCCGGGTGACCGAGACGCTCCATGACTTTCCCACGAGCTGCTGTCGGGAGCAGCGGTTCATTTCTGAGACATCCGTATAGTACGGACTCCGAATCCAAAGACCCTTTCTATCTCCGTGCTCTGTTATATGTGGTAAAATCTTGGCTTAAATATTTCGGGGGAAAAACAAATTGTATTCAGCATTCAGCGCTGCAGTTATATGTGGTAAAATGTTTACTGAAGTATTTTGGTTGAAAAACAAAATTAATTCAGCAGTTAGTGATGCGGGTATATGCAGCAAAATCTTTAGTAACATATCTTGATGAACTTTGCGACTCTTTCGGGCTCAAAGCTATCCTGACGCTTTGTCTTCTCATTGTCTGTAGCTACTAGAGGCCTGTTCATGCCAGGCAGGGTCCCCGAGAAGTATCTTGGTCGATCATCACTCTGTCATTGTGCCATTCTGTGGCTTCCTTATGCTGCTGCCATCTCCACACTCTGTCATTGTGCCAATCTGTGGCCTCCTCCTGATGCTGCTGCTGCCACCTCCAGACCCTGTCATTGTGCCACTCTGGCCAACTCATGTTGCTGTCACCTCCATACTCAGTCACCATGCAACTCTGTGGTCTCTTGATGCTGTGGCCACCTCCACACTGTCATTGTGCCACTCGGTGGCCTCCTCATACTGCTTTCACCTCCAGGCCCTGATATTGGGCCACTTTGTGGTCTTCTCATGCTGCTTCCAGGTCACCACTATGTCATAGGTCCACTCTGTGGACTTCTCATGTTGTTCCCACCCTCCCCACCTCATGACTGGTCCACTATTTTGGCTTTCGGCCTGGCTAGCATAATATTTATTTGACACTTCTCATCTGTCAAAAGGAAGGAAAAATGAGACACACAATGGATCCTGTCTGTGTAGCATCTTTAAGGCCTGTATGGTCCTATCAAAATTGGCTTATGATTTGGTAGCTAAAAACAGTAGTGTGTACAAAACACAGAAGACATACAAATATTCCATTCACGTGTCATCTCTGTTTTAGATCCACTCCTGTTTTTTTGGCATTATCGATACTGATGGATTATTGAGCAAATGCTGACCAAGTGAAGGGGTATGCTCCACGGAAAAATTCCATTTTTTCTGGGTCATTGTTCTGACCTATCAGAGAATGGTGAAAATTAATCAGTGAAGTCAACACAAATTTACTGCTGACACCCTCTCCACTCTGAAATCACGTTCCGACATGTCAACCGTCAGTAGGTGAGATAGTAGTGATGATAAAGTAATAGCAAATCACCGAGACTGTGATCACCATAAAATATAACTTTTAATGTAGTTAACTTTTAATGAAGTTAAATAGACAATTTAATCAAGGAAACCTCCAATCCGAGTAGGGGGGAAAGTAGCAATGGGCTAGAAAATAAATGTCCCTAATCTGTCCACTGCATACTAAGCAACCCTGCCTACAAAACGGAATAGCCGCCCCGATAGGGGCGATCCCGTGTCTGGAACCTCCTAGTGTCCCTAATGAGGCCCTGACACAGGAAAGTACCCACCACCTGTGTGAAGTGCATAAGTCACAAGTGAGAGTCAGTCTGTAGTCAGCATCGATAAATTGCCTGGGGAATCACACAGAGCGCGAGGCACAATAACCGGAAGGTGATGTCTCTCACTCCTGGTGGTTCTCCCAGTTCAACAAAGCACTAATCAGACACTCCAGAAATCGATATAAAACACAAAAATATAGTAGTCCCTAAATGGTATATAGTATCCCGACGCGTTTCACTACAACCGTATGTTGTGTTGTAGATCATCAGGGGACATACAAAAAGTAAATCTGAGACAGGTGTTATATCAAAAGGACTAACCTTTGTTGCTACTAATAAATATGACTGCTTTGGTTGGATAAAAGATCTTAATCTTTTTATTCGAAAAATCAAATGGCGTAAAACTTTTATCCAATTCGACAAATTGAAATGTAGTGAAATAGGTTTGGAGATGTCGGATCTTCAGGGTTACAATGAACTTTTGAGTCTGTTAGAGGATAATGAAAAAATATTGGGTACGGGCCCCTTTACCAACCTGGGGAATGAAAGTACCAAAAGCCCACCAAGGGGTGATGAAGCACACATCGATTTATTTTTGAGCTCAGTAACTAGGGATCTACAAAAACTTACTTCCATGAATGGATGCAAAAATTATACATTTCCAGAAATGGAAGCTTTACAAAGCCTTAGTAGAAATAAAGAGATAGTTATTAAACCCTCTGATAAAGGGGGTAATATTGTTGTACTGAACTACAAACAATATAAATCAATGTGTTTGAGCCTCTTGAATGATAAAACAAACTATGAGATACTTAGGAACGATCCTACCCTACAATATCATTTGGAGTTGAAACAGATTCTTAAAGTGGCCCTAGAAGAAAGACTAATTAATAAAAGGGAGTATGAGTATCTCTTTCCTGAATATCCAAGAATCTCCACCTTTTATTGCCTTCCTAAAATACATAAAGGCTTGGACCCATTGAAGGGTCGTCCAATTGTCTCTGGAATTGGGAATTTGACCCAAAATTTGGGTACATACTGTACATTGACCAGATCTTACGACCTTTTTTACTTACGTTGCCCTCATACCTGCGAGATACAACTGACCTCTTACAGAGACTTGAGGGGATACACATTGAAGCAGATACATACTTGGCCTCAATTGATGTTGAGGCCCTGTATACATCTATACCCCATGAGAGGGGGACTGAAGCGGCCAGATACTATCTTGCCTCAAGGAGTGTGGACTTTAAAAATCATAATGATTTTGTCCTGCATCTCCTCAGATTTGTGTTAACACACAATTATTTTGTCTTTGACTCCAAGTTCTTCCACCAGCTCAGGGGCACAGCGATGGGGAGTCCCTGTACGCCGACTTATGGCAATTTGCTCCTGGGCTGGTGGGAGGACACAGTGGTCTTCACTGATGAAATGTTAGAGTGGACCCAGTATATCCCCCTGTGGGTCCGGTTCATTGATGACATTCTGTTGCTATGGACCGGCCCCAGGGAAGGATTTAACACTTTCATGTCTCTTTTAAACAACAACCAAATAGGTCTCTTTTTCACATCTGAAATCCAGGAACATTCGATCTCCTTCTTGGATGTTCTAATAAGTAAGGACGAACATCAGTCCCTTAAAAACACCCTGTACCGTAAGAAGACTGCTACCAACAGTCTTCTGAGGTGGAACAGTTTCCATCCTAAACCCCTACGTAAGGGGATCCCGAAGGGCCAGTTCCTCAGGATTAGACGAAACTGCTCCACCCAGGAAGACTTTGAGAGAGAAGCTTTAAAACTGTCTGACAGATTCAGGGCAAGGGGTTACCCTGAGTACTGTCTAACTCAAGCGGTAAACCATGCCCGTGAGAAGGAAAGATACACCATGTTGCAGCCCCAGAAAAAGAAAACTGATGAGGTTATACGTATTATTGGAACTTTTGATGCGGCCTCAGACCAGATTAGGGAGATACTAAACAGATACTGGTCACTTTTAAAAACGGATCCAGATCTGAAAGATTACCTCCCTGAATGCCCTTCGATTACATATAGAAGGGAAGTGGTTTAGAGACGGCTCCACCGATCTGTGATTGGACTATGGTGCTCAATACTCAAATGGTGTAAGCTTCCAAACACCACAAAAAATAGAAGTGAGACAATAGAATCAGGGTATGGCACTCAACTTATCTGGAAATATGCAGACAGTAGGCACTATTCAAATATATGTAACATTTATTAAAACACACAATAGTTCAGATATGAAAAAAAAAATTATGAAAAAAATTTTTATGGAAAAAAAATTTTTGAATTTTTTTTTATAAAAAAGTTTTTTTGAAAAATAAAAATAAAATAAAAACTAAAAAAATAATAAAAAAATGAAGTGAGTTCATGAAGAATCCATTAGCTCAATTGTACTAAAAAGTCCATCTTGCAATAATTCGTGTACAGACTTGGCTATGGAGCCACTCCAGATAGTTAAAACACTAGAGGATATGAAGTATGTCAATACTTGGTTGGACCAATTCTCCGTTAGTGTATTTTTCAAATATTTGCTAGATAGGTGGTGGCGTCCCACCACAAATCTTACCTCCGTGGATTAGTCAGTGTCGGTACCAGTACTCACTTTCTTTGCGATAAGCGGCTCAAATCGACGATTATTTGGAGACGATTCAGCATGGACACTTTGCTTTAAAACAGCAACCTTTCGGGCGTTGATTTGTAAGAGACCACTTAGCTTGTAATATCAAGCGGTATACTCTACCGTAAATAACGCCAAACCTTTAATGGTTTGGACGTTATTTACGGTAGAGTATACCGCTTGATATTACAAGCTAAGTGGTCTCTTACAAATCAACGCCCGGGAAAGGTTGCTGTTTTAAAGCAAAGTGTCCATGCTGAATCGTCTCCAAATAATCGTCGATTTGAGCCGGCTTATCGCAAAGAAAGTGAGTACTGGTACCGACACTGACTAATCCACGGAGGTAAGATTTGTGGTGGGACGCCACCACCTATCTAGCAAATATTTGAAAAATACACTAACGGAGAATTGGTCCAACCAAGTACGGACATACTTCATATCCTCTAGTGTTTTAACTATCTGGAGTGGCTCCATAGCCAAGTCTGTACACGAATTATTGCAAGATGGACTTTTTAGTAGAATTGAGCTAATGGATTCTTCATGAACTCACTTCATTTATTTATTATTTTTTTAGTTTTTATTTTATTTTTATTTTTCAAAAAAACTTTTTTATAAAAAAAAATTCAAAAAAAATTTTTTCATAAAAATTTTTTTCATAATTTTTTTTTTCATATCTGTTCTATTGTGTGTTTTAATAAATGTTACATATATTTGAATAGTGCCTACTGTCTGCATATTTCCAGATAAGTTGAGTGCCATACCCTGATTCTATTGTCCTACATATAGAAGGGGTCGAAATATTCGGGATTTTGTGGTACATAGCCATTTTGAATCCCCACAAAAGGATTGCTGGCTCCTCAATAGATCTACTGGTACTTTCAGATGTGGACACTGCAAGGCTTGTAAATATATAAAGCTGGGTGACTCCTTCTGTGATGCAAGAGGCCAGACCACATTTAAACAAAGGTGCTTTGTCAACTGCAACACAAGGGGATTCATCTACTTAATGAGATGTGGATGTGGAAAGATGTATGTGGGAAAGACCTGCAGGGAGTTCAAGATTCGGATATTGGAACATATTTAGGACATTCGGAATAAACGAGATAAACCTATCCCCAAACATATCCTTCTTAAACATAGAGATGATAAAGTAGATATCTCCTTTTCTGCCATTGAAGTTATACGACCCTCAATTAGAGGAGGGAATGCTGATCAAATTCTCAAACAAAAGGAAGCACTCTGGATTTATAGGCTGGAAACTCGGGCCCCGTTGGGACTCAATGAATATATTGAGTACACATGTTTTATCTAAATAATGGGTCTTTCGTTTATCTGTGTTGGGTGGCGGCAGTACTGCATCATCTGCTATACTGCTGTAGGTACCTGAGGACACTCACTTTTGTGTGCCCCAGACACCTTTATGTAACTAGTCATTTTTAGCCCCCATCTCTATATCCCTATATATAGGGTTCTTAGTGGATATATAATTATCCCTATAATATGAACAATCAAGGATAATTTATCTTAAGCTATCTATTTTCCAATACTAATCACCCTCTGCGTGGTTTGAAGCAGGTGAAACGCATGTAGAATGCCTGTGGAACGCAGCGCAGTGACGTGGAACGCACTGGGAGCCGCTGTGGAACGCAGCGCTTTGCCTAGTGTGTCACCTCCAGTTGTTCACGTGACAGGTTGCGATCACGTGACCGGAAGCTCAGACACATCAGCGCGCGCTATTTAAGGTGAGTGGCGCTTGCTACTCACCACCGGCCCTAACAACAGGAGATACCAGAGTTCTGACGTCCTGGCTGACCGACGGAATCCACCTTTGTATTCCGGTAGCACCTTCATCACACCGCTGATGGATAAGGGAAGTTATCTTGCTTTCCTTACTTTGCACTAGTATACTTGTCACCATTATTGCTACACTGATCTCTAGTGTTAACTGTGACTCTGATATGTATGATCTGATATAGCTCCTGCTGTTTAGGTACATCTTATGCCACAGTCCCCTGCCGGTCATATACCTTAAAGGTATTCGGGAGAAACAAATATCTCTGGCACAACTTGCATCTTTAATAATAGCTGGTGTCTGTGACATCTTGACTTTTTGTATGTCCCCTGATGATCTACAACACAACATACGGTTGTAGTGAAACGCAACGGGATACTATATACCATTTAGGGACTACTATATTTTTGTGTTTTATATCGATTTCTGGAGTGTCTGATTAGTGCTTTGCTGAACTGGGAGAACCACCAGGAGTGAGAGACATCACCTTCCGGTTATTGTGCCTCGCGCTCTGTGTGATTCCCCAGGCAATTTATCGATGCTGACTACAGACTGACTCTCGCTTGTGACTTATGCACTTCACACAGGTGGTGGGTACTTTCCTGTGTCAGGGCCTCATTAGGGACACTAGGAGGTTCCAGACACGGGATCGCCCCTATCGGGGCGGCTATTCCGTTTTGTAGGCAGGGTTGCTTAGTATGCAGTGGACAGATTAGGGACATTTATTTTCTAGCCCATTGCTACTTTCCCCCCTACTCGGATTGGAGGTTTCCTTGATTAAATTGTCTATTTTTTAAATAACTACATTAAAAGTTATATTTTATGGTGATAACAGTCTCGGTGATTTACCCTCTCCTCTCTGTCAAGGGGGCTCTACTTTTATAAGCGTTTAAAAGAACAGGTTCTGTAGACATCTATGTGGAATCAACTGACGGGGGTGTAAAAGGAGTGTGCTTTTTCTTGACGATAACATCTACCTGTAAGTCCTCATGCACACGAACGTATTTTCTTTCCGTGTCTGTTCAGTTTTTTTTGAGTACCATATGCGGAACCATTCATTTCAATGGGTCTGCAAAAAAACGGAAGGTACTCCGTGTGCATTCCATTTCCGTATGTCAGTTTTTCTGTTCCGCAAAAAACAGAGCATATCCTATTTTTTTCTAGTTTGCGGACATTGATAGGCATTATTACAATGATCCGCAAAAATAACGGATCCGCAAAAAAAAAGGATGCCATACGAAACATCATCCATTTGTTTTGTGGCTCTGCAATTTGCGGACTGCAAAACACATACGGTCGTGTACATAGGGTCTAAGGCTGAGTTGATAATTCAGTTATTTGGTCAGTTTTGGCCCCGTGACTGCCCAAATAAGTGAAATATGCAGTGATTCTAAGAGCGACCCCTGTCATCTGCACGTCATTCTGATTCACAGTATTATTTCACTACCACAGCAAACTCCCTATGCATGTTACTGCAAGGCACAGTGTTCTATGCCCCTATAAAGGCTCTCTGCAGCCCGGAAATAGCTGTTTTTTTAACGCCATTTGCCGCAAATAAATTCAGATCGGAGCAAATTTTTCCGAAAAATTCGGCAAACTGGCCGAATCGAATTCTTTACTAAATGTGCTCATCTTTAGTCATGACCATACCGAATGTTCTTCAAATTTATTGAGATATATTGCAGTAGTTAAGGGGAAGATATGCAGACTTTTTGGAAATAGCATTTAACTTTATATTTTTAAGTAAAGAACATGGATCTCCTTGAGTGCAATAGTGCTTCTCAGTAGAAGGTGATTGGTGACTCATGATTGATGTCACAATCCTATTCCTGAAGGTCTAGCCATGCAGTCTAAAGCTTACTGCCTACCACAGGGATATTTTTTAACCACTGTAAATTGTAATAATTGATTAAGTGCTTAAATTATGTCATTGGCATACCATGGAACAGGATTTCCATAGGGGTGCATTAATTTCAGAAGGAAATGCCAGACAGCAGTTTCTGTTGCTAAATAGAGAACAGCAATAATAGGACAGCCATGTATACTTGAAATGTTTTTTCATAAGAAAAGGGTGCAATTTATTTAAATAGTCGTAGTGATGGCTTTTGCATAATGATAGCATTGTTTTTTTTTATACCAGCAATGCAATTCAGGCTATGATGAAATATTCAATATTATTAGAGTCTACAGTGATATAATGATAATATTATTATTATTATTATTATTATTATTATTAATAATAATAATAATAATAATAATAATAATAACTCAAGATATATTCACAGCTGGTATAGACCTCTTATATTGTAATGAAATATTAAGCATTTTAGACTATAAGATGAAAGTCAGCAAATTAGTTTTTATTCACTCATAAGTGATTTACGTTCATGTGCAGCCCATGTTTTCCACAGATAGCACACAGATCTTGTGTATTCAGATGTACGTTTTTTAGGGAATCATTTTCAATATGAGAGAATAGAACAGAAGCTTATACTACTTTAACCTATTTTGCATACAGAACACTCCCATTTTATACTATACAGTGCAATCTGAGTGTGATCCATTCTTCACTAATCCATTGCATAGAAAATTGACAAAAAAATTGTAAAGAAATACAAAAACAAATCAAATATGTTGAAAAAAAAAAACTGTCAAACACGCCTCAAACTTAGACATTGGCAGAAGCAAAGCTTCTAAAATAAAATAATCTGAATTTTTGGGTTAGTAAAACAGATGCAGACATGTGAAATAGTCCTATGGTCATACTCATTAGATAGAAGTAGGTTTATGGCTGTTTTTTTTTTTTGGGCAATTGTCTTAGGTAGGGGCTCATTGTGCGATGAGGTGACGGTTAGATTGGTACTATTTTTGGGGGAATACACGTTTTTGATCGCTTGGTGTTGCACTTTTAGTGATGTAAGGTGCCAAAAAACGGGTTTTTCCAGGACGTCCTCCATGACAGCACACACATGGAGGATGTCCTTCCCTTTTCTATTGGACAGGAAGCAGAGGAACGGGACTAAATTGCCCCCTCCCTACTCTGGCTCTCCAGTGTTCTTCCTGTCCACTATGGAGGCAGCAGGAGCAGGATAGGTTACCTGGTGTCCAGTGCCAGGTCGGATGCCGCGGAGGTCTCTGCACCAGCACCTACTTGTGGGGTTCCTGGTCTCTTCCGGTGGACAGTTGCGCCCCGCTCCCCTCTGTGAGGGTTCTCGGGGACAAACTTATTTGTGGCGATCAGCCCAGCTAGCATCTTGACAGTATAGTTCCCTTGAGCGGGAACTCAGAAGTCACGTCCACACGGATCTCGCGAGATTTCGGGATCCGGACCGCCGGTGGCGGGGAGAAAATGGCGCGATCCTCCAGAGGTAAGAATATAAGGATCTGCTGGCTGCTTCCTTCTCTGTGGTTGTTGAAAGAATGGAAGCAGCCGAGCGCAAACCAGCGTTCCACTCCCGTACCTACACTCAGAGGGCCTGCTCAGGGGTCTGCCCAGGGTCATGTAAGTGTATAGCCTATTGCTTCACTTCTGGTATGAGGCTGGCTGGTCTACATATATCTATTTACCCCCTGCTGTTTCAGGAGGAGGCAGAAAGGACATCCCTCTGCTCTGAGAAAAAAGACTAGAGATGTGCAACTTGTAATTCAAGATACCAGATTCCTACTTAAAAGTTATGTTCTTCCTGCATTGAGAAGATAGTTAAGAAGAACAGCCATCTCTTTATCTGAAATATCTAAATTGTTTGATGAAAAAGAGTTCAGGCTTCCGTTTCAAAAATGATTCCAAAAACTCAGCAGGCTAGGAAAAGAGTCAGAATAGACTTTGAGTCTGATTCGGGAAGAAATGGAAATGGTTTCAGAGGGTGAAATAGTGGAATGATGAGGAGGAGCCTGAAGCCTTAGGCTCAATGAGCAAGGAAAGATATTTCTTTTCCTCTGAGGATTGGATACTTTAATATCTGCGGTCAGACAGACCATGAATATAGAAGAGTGTCAGAACCCAGGTCCATTCAGGGCCGAAAATGTTTAGCGGTCTTAGATTTAAAAGCTAAAAATTTATTTCCAGTTAACGACAATCTAAAATGTCCGGTTATTCTAGATGAGTGGGAAGATTCTGAAAAGAAATGCTTTATTCCCAAGAAATTTAAGACACGCCTGGCATTTTGATCCAAATGTGACTAAGCTCTGGGTTGAAACCCTAAAGTGGACAGTCCAATTGTAAAATCATCAAAGAAAACCTCCTTGCCCTTTGAAGATTCTTCACAGTTAAAAAGCGCAATGGACAGAAAGATAGATGGCCCTGTGAAAAAATAGGATTCTCGGCTCTGATAAAGACTAATATAGCTGCCACTTCTGTTGCCGTTCATTGTTTCTGTGGTTACAGCAGTTAGAGAGTCACCCTATCTGAGGACTCCTCAAAGAAAATATTCTAGATTCCATTCCCATGTTAAAAATGGCCCACGGCCTTCTTATCAGATCTCAGCAGAGTCTATGAGGGTTGCCGCTAGAAACTGCGCTCTAGGAAATTGCAGTAGAAGGGCTTTATGGCTGAAAATCATGGGCAGAGACGACGTTCCGTCAAAGGAATAAATTGTGTAGTATTCCGTTCACAGGAGAATACCTGTTTGGCCCAGTATTGACAAAAATTCTAGAAAAGGCCACAGATAGGAAAAAGGTTTCCCAGAGGAGAAATCTAGAAACCCTCCAGTCCTTTCGTAGGCCGGGACCTCGTTATTCTGGGCAGTCGTATAAGGAAAGGCAAAACCGGGAGGTGGGAGGCTATCCCAAAGGAGGTAGGAAGAGGGTTCCTCTTAATCCGGTATACTGATCAGCTTAAACAGTGACTATCCGGTAGGGGGATTAAGATTTTTCGGACCCAGTAGCAGAGTGTAACCCTCAAATACCTGGATTTTAAACACCATAGGGTACAGGATAAATTTTACTCTTCCCCCTCAGAGAAGTTTGTGATAACAAGCTTCAGTCAGCCAGCCCAGATCAATGCAATCCTCAGAGATCTGGACAAACTCCTTCTCTTCAGGCTATAGTTCCAGTGCCTCAAAATCAGCAGGGAAGGGGGCATTACTCAAAAGTTTTTAGTAAAGCGAACCGGCAGCTTCCGATATTAAACCTGAAACATCTGAATCAATTCGATTAAATACAGAGGGTTCAAGATGGAGTCCATAAAGTCTGCCATAAGATTTGATGAACCACAAAGCATATGTGTACCATAGACTTAAAGGATTATATTATCATGTTCCCATTTACAGGGAGGATCAAAAATATCTGAGGTTCGCCATTCGAACAGATGCATCAATTCTTCATTTTCGGTTCAATTGCCTGCCATTCGGCCTTTCCTCGGCCCCAGAATATTTTCAAAGCTGGTGTAGAGATGACTGCCTGGCTGAGAGAAAGGAAAGAAAACGTTCTGTTGTCCCTTATCTGGGCTGATTTTCTCCTTACCGCTCCATCATTAGAAGCTGATTCTCAGAGGGATCTTTGTCTAGACTTCTTTTCCCATCTAGGCTGGATAGTCAGCCGAAAAATCAGATCTCGTTCAGATACAAGAAAGAAGTTTTAGGCACTTTTCTAGATTCCCTGCAGCAAGGTCTTATCTTCCAGATCAGGCTAGAAAATGCTGAGATCTCCCCAGTTTCAAAGTCGGAGAAGATGGCCCATCAGATCGGCCATGAAAATCCTGGAGTCTGATGACGTCCTGTCATACAGTACCTGGAGTCAGTATCATGAGACCTCTACAATGAATTCTGCAGCAATGGGATCGAAATCCTTGTCACCTGGACAGAAAGATTCTAATTCCGCGGCGGTAAGGTCAGTCACTGGTGGTGGTTGGATCAGTCAAACCTTACAGCAGGGATTCCATGGATCCTCTCCCCCCCAGAAAACCATCAGTAACCAACAGATGCCAGCAAATCGGGTTGGGGCAGATTCCAAGGTCAATATTTTCAGGGAGTCTGGAGTAAAGTATGAACAGAAGATCCTCAAACTTCAGGGAACTCTGCGGTCCGGCAGGCCCTATTAGCAGCAGAAGCTCTACTGGTCAGCAAACACGTGCTAGTGTTCTCCGACAACATGGTCACAGTGGCCTCTAAAGAGACAAGGCGAGGACAAAGATCCAGTCACTACAAGGCGTGTCCGATCAAAATATTTGGCTGGGGCGGAAAAGAAGATCCTCTCCTAACAGCGGTTCATTTACGAAGAGGGGCAGGACAATGTGACAGCAGATTTTCTCAGCAGGAACCTGATTCAGCCAGGCGAATGGCGGTGAAAAAATCAGTATTTCAGCGGATATGCGAGATGGGGAACCCTCAGGCTAGTCTCTTTGCGAGGAAAAGAAGCAGTCAACTATTAAAAATTTCTTTCTCTTTCCCAGGAGACCAACCTTTGGCTCTAGATGCCCTCTCCCAGAAGTGGGACATGGATTTGGCCTACGCCTTTCCCCCTTTCCCTGATAGGGGCGGTTCTAAGGAAACTCAGATCAGAAAAAACGACATTAATTTTAATTGTCCTTATTGGCCCGAAACAGGCTGGTTTCCCCTCCTTCTATCTCTCTTCAGTTGGACAGCCCTTGGTTTCTCCCTCTAGAGAAGGACCTGTTAGTGCAGGGCCCTCTTCTACATCCTCAGTTGGAGGTGAAGATGACAGCCTGGCTACTGAGAAGCAATTGTGGAGGTCAGAGGTCTTGCTAAGAAAGTAATTTCTACAATGGTTCACAGCCATAAGAAAGTTACAAATCCAAATCTATTCTAAAATTTGGAAAGTTCCTTTCCTGGCGATGTTCAAAGTCTCACGTGGAACAACCCGGTTTCAGTACACATCCAGATTCTGGAATTCCTTCAGCAAGGATTCGATTTGGGTCTCAGGCCAAGTACCTTAAGGTTCAGATATCTGCCCTCAGTTGGTTCTTAGACACTCCTTTAGCGGATCACCGGTGGATCAGATCTTTCTCCAGGGCAATTTCGGATTAAGTCCTAGGGTCAGAGTGTTTGTGCTCCTTGGGACCTTTCCCTTGTTTTGGATGAACTTTGTAAACCTCCCTTTGAACCCCTAGAGGACTGTCAATTAAGAATCTATCTCTTAAAACTGCCTTTTTAGTGGCTATCACCACAGCAAGAAGAATTAGCAAGGAATTGCAGGCCTTCTCCTCCAACGAGCCATACTTAAGAATCTTGGAAGATAGAATAATCCTGAAGCTAGATCCAGCATTTATACCCAAGTGGCTTCACTCCTTCCACAGAGACCAGGAGGTCATCCTACCATCCTTTTTTCCCAATCCTAAGGATGAAAGAGAAGGTCACCATTTTCTAGATGTTAGGAGATCGGTTCTTAAGTATTTGAAAGCGACAGGTCCCTTTAGGAAAAGACACTTCATTGTTTGTTCAGTTCATGGGGGAAGAATAAGGTAGGCAGGCTTCCAAGGCCTCATTGCTAGATGGATCAGATCCTAATACAGATGGCTTATAGGCTAGGGATTTACCTTGCCCAATAAAGATCACAGCCCATTCCACACGGTCAGTGTCTACGTCTTGGGCAGAAAGAAAACTGTGTATCTATTGAGCAGATATGCAGGGCTGCTACATGGTCAGTTTTCAGACCTTTGCAGACATTATGAATTGAATCTATCTAACAGATCAGACCTGGACTTTGGACGTAAGGTCCTCCAGGCTGCAGTCCCTCCCTAGAGTATTTATCTGGTAGTACTCCATGTGTGTGCTGTCATGGAGGGCGTCCTGGAAAACATAGTTTGAACTTACGGTAAAGTCTTTCCAGGAGTCCGAGCATGACAGCACCTGATCCCAAAAAAAAAAAAATGATGATATATTTATAATTTTTCCGATGTTAGGGTGTTTTGGTTTGAGGTTATAGTTCATAAGCTTAGTAAGTCCCATATAGGGACTAGCTTGTTGCTTCTAGATGTGAAGTAAAGAACACTGGAGGCTAAGTAGGGAGGGCAATTTAGCCTGTTCCTCTGCTTCCTGTCCAATAGAAAAGGGAAGGACATCCTCCATGTGTGTGCTGTCATGTCGGACTCCTGGAAAAGACTTTACCGGTAAGTCTAAACTATGTTTTTCAGCACAGTTTTTATTTTATTTTTTGACTGTGTTTACCTGAGGGGTTAGGTCATGTGGTATTTTTTATAAAGCAGGTCCTTACAGACGTAGCAATACCTAATATGTCTACTTTTTTATTTATTTAAGTTTTACACAACAATATCATTTTTGAAAGAAAAAAATGATAATAATGTTTTAGTGTCTGCATAGACTGAGAGACATACTTTTTTTTATTTTTTGGGCGATTGTCTTAGGTAGGGTATCATTTTTGCATGACGAGATGACGTTTTGATTGGCACTATTTTGGGGTGCATATGACTTTGATCGCTTACTATTACACTTTTTATGATGTAAGTTGACAAAAAAAATGGCTTTTTGACACCTTTTTATTTATTTTTTTGACGGTGTTCACCTGAGGGGTTAAGTCATGTGGTATTTCTATAGAGCAGGTCATTATGGACGTGGCAATACATAATATGTATACTTTTTTATTTATATATTTATGTTTTACACAACAATATCATTTTTGAAAACAAACTAAAAAATCACGTTCTAGTGTCTCCATAGTCTGAGAGCCATATTTTATTTTATTTTTTGGGCTATTGTCTTAGGTAGTGTATCATTTTTGCGGGATGAGATGATGGTTTGATTGGTACTATTTTGAGTGCATATGACTTTTTGATTGCTTGCTATTACACTTTTTGTGATGAAGGTGACACAAAATGGCTTTTTTGACAAGTTTTTATTTTATATTTTTTACGGTGTTCATCTAAAGGGTTAGGTGATGTAGTATTTTTATAGAGCAGGTTGTTACGGACGCGGTGATACACAATATGTCTACTTTTTTTTTTTACATCTAACACAATTAAAGCGTTTTTGAAACAAAAAAATAATAAAAAATCATGTTTTAGTGTCTCCATGGTCTGAGAGCCATAGATTTTTTTTATTTTTTGGGCAATTGTCTTAAAAAGAGGCTCATTTTTGCAGGAGGAGATGACGTTAGATTGGTATGATTTTGGGGGGCATACACTGTTTTGATCACTTGGTGTTGCACTTTTAGTGATGTAAGGTGACAAAAAAATGCTTTTTTTAGCACAGTTTGTATTCTATTTTTTTGACTGCGTTCGCCTGAGGGGTTAGGTCATGTGATATTTTTATAAAACTGGTCGAGTGAAGTGCGACCATACCTAATATTTCTACTTTTTCTTACTTTATTTTAGGAAACAGATGCTTTTTTTTAGTTGAAACTTTAAAAAAATATATATATTTTTTAAACCTTTTTTTTACACTTTTTTTTTTTGTCCCACTCTGGGACTTCAACTTTTGGGGGTCTGATCCCCTTTACAATGCATTGAAATGCTTCTGTATTGTGATGCATTGGCCGTAAATGTATTACAGACTGTAATACACTTACAGCCTGCTTCCTGTGAGATCCAGGGGCTGGATCTCACAGGCTCTCCCGGAAGGCAGCCACGATGCCTAACGAAGGCATCGGGCTGCCTTTCCTGCCATGAGGTCCCCGTCACAGCAGCGTGAGGACCCCATGGACACCGGCAACCGTAAGGATACCCCGGTCAATGCTGACCGCGGCCGTGCAAGGGTTAATGCGCCGGCATCAGTGATTTCACCGATGCCGGGGCATACAGCAGGGATCATTGAGAGCCAGACCCCTGCCTCTGATCGGGCTAGTGCAGCTCCTGCACCTGCCCGATCAGCCAGCTGTACTTGTACTGTGCTGGGATTTCTGTTCCGTATTTCTGCGCCGTACATGTACTGTGCTGGTATCCTAATGGTTAAATGATGAAAATGTCAGACTCGGTTAGCTTCTTATCAGATGATGGTGTTCTCATGTTCGTCAGCTAACACTAATCTATCTATCTATCTATCTATCTATCTATCTATCTATCTATCTTAATTCTAAAACCATCATTTCAGTTGTCATCTCAATATTATCACAAGCAGCATTCCACCTACTGTAATCTCTCTTTAAACATGTGGTGCACCAGGTAATCAAGACTTCGGCATCATATGCACAAAAGGGGAGGAGAACTGATTAGACACCAAAAACCAAGACCCAATGCATTAAAAAAAGACAATATGTACATATATAGTACTGAAAAACTATAAAAATAGTTCTTTTAACGATATTGTAAAATCAGGTCGTGATTTCTGTTCAGACTTATGGGAAAGCAACTTCCCAATTCAAACAAAAAGTTTGAATTGGGAAGTTGCTTTCCCACAGGTCTGTACAGAAAACATGACCTGATATTACAATATTGTCAAAAAAACTATTTTTATAGCTTTTCAGTACTATATACAAGTTGTCTTATTTTTTTAATGCATTGGGTGTTTTTGGTGTCTGATCAGTTCTCCTCCTCTTTTGAACATGTAATGCCGTCTTGATTACCTGGTAGACATTATGGATCTTGTATTTGATTCGTGTTTGTATAAGTTTTTATTTTTATTTTATTTTTTATTGTTAATAATAAAGCTGCAATTTTTTATGGGAAGCTGGACCACAAGTTTTTTCTTTGGATTACGTTTGTACACAGTCAAGTCCGGACTGGACCCGGGCTTCCGTGAAAGCAACAAAGATGAGAGCTGTCTTATATATATATTACACCTACTGTATATATAGATAACACAGGATCCATCATTCATAATAGGTATTGCCACAGCTACTTTCCTCCCTGTAGAGTGACCTGTGTATATTTCTAAATTCTGTTAACAGCAACTTTGGCAGAAGGCCTACCTCCATAATCCTGTACAGAAAACAAAATAAAAAATTCTAGGAGGGGTGGAGCCTGACTGCTAACTGTGATGGAAGTTTAAGTCTGCAGCTCCATCACTGTGCCAAAATAAAAACATATTTTCTGCAACTAGAGATGAGCGCATCGAAGCTGACGAAGTGAAACGAATGCCAATTTTCTAGCGCTTCGTGGTAACGAATCGTAATTTTTACTAACATGGCGGCTACAATGGCGGCTAAAATGGCGGTCACACGTGTGAGGACATGGGGCAAGGAACACTGAGAAGGCGGGATGACCCATAATGCCATGCATGCAGCCAATCAGCAGCCAGTCAGCCCTATAAATACGGCAGCCATCTTAGATTCTGCCATTCACAATCGTACTTTGTTCTAGGACAGATGTGTATGCAGGAGCTAGGGAGAGCGAAAGAAAAACTGATTGTTAAAAAAAAAAAAGGAAAGAAGCGATTTACTAGTGCAGGGAAAGGATACTGAGAGTAATCATTTCACAGGCAGGGAGAGACGAGTGCACATGCTAGGGAGAGTCATAGGAAAATCCTCATTGTGAAAAAAACGCGATTTACAAGTGCAGGGAAACATTACTTGGAGATCCAGATAGTCTCCTAATACAGCTCTGTCATTCCAGCAATTAGTTATTGGGGTGCAAGTGCCATGTTGAAAAGCCCTTAGTGGCTGTTATCTGTAGAAACAGATAAATATATACACAGGATACTTTTATTATTTACACTAAAATCATTTGCAGTCATTTCTGGTGAAAGAGTGTAGGGCGGTATTTCATTAACACGAAAAATATAAATGCACTGCACGTTTGCAGTCATTTCTGGTGAAAGCGTATAGGGTCGTATTTCAGTACTACAAGAAAAATATATACGCACTTCACTCTTTAATTGTTTACTGGTTAAAGCATATAGTGGCCTTTGTCCATCCAACAGAAATATATATTCTTGGGTCACTTGCAGTTATTTCTGGTGAAAGGGTATATGGGGCCTATTACAGTAAAAAAAGAAAAATATATATATATACACACACTGCAATGTTGCAGTGATTTCTGTTGAAACCGTATAGGGGCGTATTTCATTCAAAAAAGAAAAATATATACGCACTTCACTCTTTAATTTTTTTCTGGTTAAAGAGCATAGTGGCCTTTTTCCATCCAGCAAGAAATATATATTCTCGGGTCACTTGTGCAGTTATTTCTGGTGAAAGAGTATAGGGGCCTATTACGTTAAAAAAAGAAATATATATATACACTGCACTGTTGCTGTGATTTCTGTTGAAATAGTATTGGGGAACATTTCAGTCAAAGAAAAATAAGTACGCACTTCACTGTTGCAGGTATTTCTGGTTAAAGCGTATAGGCTCGTATTTTTATACAACAAGAAAACTATATTCTCAGTGCATTTCCGCAGTAAATTGTGGTGAAAGCGTTTAGTGGCCTATTTCAGTCCAAAATGAAAAAAAAAATTGTCGGTTTAGGGGTGTTTTAATTTCCATTTAATTTGTTTAGTTCAGCTACAAGTATGTCAGGCAGAGAAGTGCCAGGCCATGCACAGAAGAGTGGCAGAGGCCTGAATGTTTCTGGTGCAGCAGTAGTTGCAACGAGAGGCCTGAACTCCCAGTGTCATCTACCGTCTTGACCAGCTGACCAACGGTTTTTGATTGGTTAACTCGGTCATCCACGTCATCAAAAGTGACATCAGACACCCCCAGTCAACAGTCGTGGGTTCGTTAGACACAACCCTTATTTGGCATGGCCCGGGAGCAGGACCTGTGCCCTCACCTGTCTTTAACCTGCCTCTGGCCTTTTCTGTTCCTTCTCCGCGAGAAGTACTACATGCAGTGGGCAAAGTTTCACTTTTTAGTGAGGAAGAGCTACTAGAGCACAGTCAGCAGCTACTGCCCAGACAAGATGTGGAGGAGACATCCGCCATTTCCTGCACTATGCGGTCAAGTAGTGGTGAGGAGAGTGGCACAGGAGCTTGTGTTGCGAGTGGTCAGGCTTCTTACACAGAGGCCATTGAGGAGGACATCGGTGATGTGCAGACACTACTCGATGATTATGAAGCCGATCGCACTTATGAGCCGGGTGAAGAAGGGGCTTTATCATCAGGAGAAGAGGGTGGCAGCTTGCCCGTCTGGCAGCGGCAGCAAGTCGCTAGCGTTGCCGGGAGTCAGCACGGTGGCAGCAGTGGGAGGTCGGGAGCCAAACAGGCACGGGGTAGACCACCCGTTTTCCAGCAGCCTACCTGCTCGGAAAGGAAAGGTGCACGGGTTCATGGAAGCAGCGCCGTTAGCAGTCAGACAGTGAGTAGTGTTGGGGGAAAATCAGGTACTCAATAGTGTGGCAGTTTTTTTGTGAAGCCGCCGGAGGAGGTTAACATGGCCATATGTAGAATATGTGGGCAAAAGGTGAAACATGGCCAGGGTGCCAATGTTGGCACCATGGCCCTATGTCAACATATGCAGCGTCACCAACAAGTGGCCTGGGAGAACCGTGGCTCCGATGTGGTGGTCCAGCCTGCCGCAGCTGACGCTACATCACCCAGTGGCACACCCCCAGTTTCAGGCAGTCAAGGCTCCACCTCCTCAGCCGAAGGGAGCCGTCTGTCAATCCCATCTTCTGCTGGTCCAGATGCTCCTGCCTCTACTCTTCAGTCATTCCGTCAGCAATCGATCATCGAATTGATTGCCAAGAGACAACAGTATACATGCACGCATTCAACGCCGCAGAAGCTGAACGTGCTCCTGTCGAAGTTGCTGGTGCTTCAGTCCCTCCTTTTCCAAGTGTTGGACTCTGCACCTTTCAGAGAACTGATGGCTTGTGCCGAGCCAAGGTGGAGACTCCCAAACCATCATTTCTTTGTGCAAAAGACAGTACCAGCCTTGCACACATACTGTATATATAACAGAAGGTGGGCCAGTCCTTGAGTCTGTCGGTGTCTGCCAAAGTACATGGCAGCGCCGACGTGTGGAGATGTAACTACAGTCAGGGACAATACATGTCTTTTATGGCCCACTGGGTGAATGTAGTTCCTGCACAGCCACACCAGCAACTTGGACAGGTCACACCGCGTCTGCCTCCACATTGTCACGCCATTGGTCCTGCAACAATGTCCGCCTCTGCCTCCTCATCCTCCACCATGTCCTCAGCCTTCACTGCAAGGACAAGTCACAGTGTCCCTCCAGCTTCCCACATGTGAAGGGCTCGGCGGCGTCACGCTGTTCTGCACCTGGTTTTCCTTGGAGAACGGAGTCACATGGGGGAGGAACTGCTCCATGTGATGCATCAAGAAATCAAATCCTGGCTTTTTCTGAAACAACTGAAAATCGGAACCATGCTAAACGACAATGGGAAGAACATGGTGTTAGTGCTGCATCAAGGAAGGCTGAGCCATGAGCCCTGCATGGCACACGTGTTCAATCTGATTATCAAGCGGTTGCTGAAGTCTTCCACCCATCTGCAAGACATCCTAAAAATGGCCAGGAAACTTTGCATACACTTCAGCCATGCGTACACAGCAAAGCACACCCTCCTTGAGCTGCAACAGCAGAACGGCATCCCCCAACATAGGCTGATATGCGATGTTTCCACCTGTTGGAATTCCACCCTCCATATATGTGAACGACTATACGAACAGAGAAAGGTCATCAACGATTTCTTGATGATGCAAGCGGATAGGAGTACTCCCCTGTGTAACTTCGAAGTCAGACACTGGCAGCTCATGCATGACACCTGCCATTTGCTCAGGCCCTTTGATGACGCCACATTATTTGTCGGTCGCCAGGACTACAGGATGAACAACGTCATTCCACTGCTTCATGTCCTGGAACAGAATGTGGTAACAATGGCTGGTCAGGGGACAAGAGACGTGGCACCTCAATCTCACGGCCACATGAACCCTGTGGGGGCTGAACTGGAAGAGGAGGAGGTGGAGGAGGACATTGGAGCACAGGCAATGTGTAGCCAAATGGGTGGTTTTTCTACTCAGCTGACAGAACAGGAGGAGCAGGAGCAGCCAGAGGTGCTACAGGGCGATGTGGAAGACGAGACAGAGGACCCTGACACACCGTAGCAGTATGCAGTGGAGATGGAGGCAGGGAGTCCCTCTGAGTCACTTGCACAAATGGCCTAATGCATGTTCCCTTGCTTGCGTAGTGACAGCTGAAATGTCACCATTCGGCAGAGGTATGACTTCTGGCTCTCCACCTTGTTGGACCATCACTACCGGTCCAGAATGGGGGGCCTTTTTTACACCCACCGAGAGGGAGGGCAAACTGAACTACGACAGAGACATCCTATGTAATCAGTTGGCCTCTGCCTATCTGGGCCTTCGTCCATTCTCTCGCAGGTCTGACAGGGAAGGGGGGGGCCCTCTGCGCTCATGTTCCACTGCCATGGCTGCTGGAGAGTGGTGTTCAGAGTGGGTATTTAGTGCGACGGGGCCATAGTTACCCCAAGAAGAACTTGCCTGTGGAGAGACTGACCTTTGTCAAGAGGAATCAGGCGTGGATCAGACAGGATTTCCAACCACCAATTACTGATGCGTCAGACTAGATCATCCATGGTGCCACACCAACACTTTGATACAAGAGACCGGTTTCTTCAGACTACCTGCCTCAGCTACTACTTTGATGCTGCAACGCGCCTGATGCCACACATCTGATGCCAAGTGCTCCTTACTTCACCCACCTTCGTCAGCAGGTACTGGTATTGCCATGTTACCGGGTCACTATGTGGTCTCCTGATGCAGCTGCTGCTGCCAGCTCAAAACTATGTCACCTTTCAACTCTGTGGTATCCTCCTGATTCTGCTGCTGCTACTGCCATCTCCACATTATGTCACCTAGCCACTCTGTGGTCTCCTCATGGTGCTTCCACCTATAGACTCGATCATTGTGCCACTCTCTGGCCTACTCATGCTGCTGCCACCTCCAGACTCCTTCATTGTGCCACTCTGTGGCCTACTCATGCTGCTGCCACCTCCAGACTGTCATTGTTCGGCTCTGTGGTCTCCTCATTCTGCCGACACCTGCAGACTGTCATTTTGCCACTTAGTGGCATCCTTATACTGCTTCCACCTCCAGACCCCGTCATTGGGCCACCCTATGGTATCCTCATACTGCTTCCACCTCACCACTGTGGCCACGGCGCCGCCAATGAATGCCTGCCATATCCCATACCCGGCCTCTATGACTGCATGCTGCGCTCCGCTGCAATTAACCCCTCAGGGTTTTTTAAATGGTCAGCTCAGCTCAGCTGGTCAACACAATCCTCATCGCCGGGGGTCACATAACAAGTTAGCAAGGAGGAGTCTAGTTCATTATCGGAATTAACCAGACAAATCGCTCCACCAACTCAGACTGGCCATGCACCACCACCCACAGAATCGAGAAAGAGCTATCAATCTGTCAATCTTTTCTGTGTCCGGGCTGGGTGAGGTTTCCCATGTTGAGTCAAATTAAGCCGCAGGCTCCACTCCTGGTGGTGCCCTTCCGTCAATTACTTTAAGTTTCAGCTTTGCAACCATACTTCCCCCGGAACCCAAAGACTTTGGTTTCCCAGAAGCTGCACGGTGGGTGATGGGAATAATGCCACTGGATCACCTGTCGGATAGTCTTCGAACCTCTGATTAATGAAAACATTCTTGGCAAATGCATTCGCTGTGATGCGTCTTGCGCCGGTCCAAGAAGTTTACCTCTATCGGTGCAATACGCATGCCACCAGCCGTCCCTCTTAATCATGGCCCCAGTTCCGAAAAACCAACAACATTTTGGGCAGAACTTGCACTTTAAATACAAGTAAATATACAGGAAAGAATGTTTCCTAACAATTTGTCTTCTAAAATCGATTTTATCTTTGGTTTTGTGCATATTATTGTCAGTCTGTAAAAATGGCGTACTACTTGGACAACATTGTTCCCAGCAGAGCCATGGGAGTCCAAGATGCATCCAGACATCCTCTCCATGCTGTTCTCGAACCATTTCGGTTGTGTTGACATCAATTTCTGAACTTTTCCTATGAACCAGGCACCCTCCCCTCTTCAGAACAGGGGGTGCCTGGTTTATTGCTCGAGTTCTCCCATTGACTTTCATTATACTGCTAGAGCACCCGAGCACTGTGGTGCTCGATCAATACTAGAGCTGATCCTATAAAACATTATATGCGAGGGCCTGCAGTTGCGATGACCCTGTAAAAGATTGTAGGTGAGGGTGAGCTGACCCTGTAAAAAATTGTAGGTGAAGGCCTGCAGCTGAGCAGACCCTGTAAAACATTATATACGAGGGCCTGCAGGTGAGCTGACCCTGTAAAAGATTGTAGGTGAGGGCCTGCTGGTTAGCTGACCCTGTAAAATGTTGTAGGTGAGGGCCTGTAGGTAAGCTGACCCTGTAAAACTTTATATGCGAGTGCCTGCAGGTGAGCTGACCCTGTAAAACATTATATGCGAGGGCCTGCAGGTGAGCTGACCCTCTAAAAGGTTGTAGGTGAGAGCCTGCAGGTGAGCTGACTCTGTAAAACAATATATACGAGGGCCTGCAGGTAAGCTGACTTTGTAAAACATTATATGCGAGGTCCTTGGCTACTGAGACTGGACTTGGTGGAAGACAGGGTGGTGCTTAACCGACTGGATGCATTATCTGCTGCAATCCAACCGACCACCTGGTCGCACTGATCTGACTTCAAGAGTGGTGTCCTGCGCCGCCCTGGGACATGAAGCTAGGTATTGTGAATAATTGTTTTTTTTGTGCTCTGGCAGCAGGCACAGTTTCAACGCGCCCAGGGCCACAGCCTCTGTGTGCACCATTAGCATCACGGCCACTTTACTGTCCCTTACTGCTCGCCTTCTTCATATTAAATGTTATATATGCTTGAAAGTATGTCACACATACAGTAGAGTACAGTAGCGTAGGATTTGAAAGTGTATGCGCAAAAAAATGTAAAAAGGTATTTGAGATGTGGAAACGTCACACACGAGATATCCCGCAGAAAATGTCAACTCTGTCACCAGCGGCTAATAAAAAATTACAGGGAATGTCACAGGTATTTGGGATGAGAAAAGTTATGAAGCAGAGGTACCAGCAGTAATGTCACTGACCGCAGCGTCCAAGGAAAAAGTACACTGTATGTCACAGATAAAAATTTTATGCTCACACGTTACACTAAAGATGTGGCACTGGTAATGTCACTGTCCAAAGCGGACACCGTCTATTAAAAAAGTACACTATATGTCACAGATAAATTTTTCCGGGGCACGCGTTACAAAGCAGATGTGGCACTGGTAATGTCACTGTCCGCAGCAGAAACCGTCTACAGAACAAAGTACACTGGATGTTACAGATATTTTTTGGATGCGTACACTTTACACAGGAGATGTGGCACAGTTAATATCACTGTCCGCAGCGGACACTGTCTACGGAAAAAGTACGCTGGATGTCACAGATATTTTTCGGATGCGCACACTTTACACAGGAGATGTGGCAGAGATAATTTAACTTTCCGCAGCGGACCCCGTCTACGGAAAAAGTACACTGGATGTCACAGATATTTTTGGGATGCGCACACTTTACACAGGAGATGTGGCACAGATAATTTAACTGTCCACAGCGGACACAGTCTACGGAAAAAGTACACTGGATGTCAGATATTTTTTGGGATGCACACACTATAAACAGGAGATGTGGCGCAGATAATTTAACTGTCCATAGCAGCCTATTAGAAGCGATTTAGCGCAGGATGCACTAAAAAAATTAATTGCTGCTGCCACACACAAAAGAACTTTTGGGTCTGTAAAGTTTTAGCAATTTAGTGCAGGTTGAGCAACAAATATATATTCCTGCTGTCACACACAATAGTCCTTTAAAGGACTTTTGGGTCTCTAAAAAGTTTTTCTAATAAAAATAGTCCATTATCACACCCTTCATTGTCTGTCCCTTCCTGTGCACAGCAATCCCTAAATAAGACACCAATATGCAATATAGCACCTGACGACGCGTTCCACATAGCCAATCACTGCCAGTAACCAACATGGCTACAACATTACAGTGAGGGCAGTACTCACCTGCACATTTATTGGCTGCGTAGCAGCCAAGAAACATGCTGGGAGGAGACTCGAGCATTACGCTTGAGCACATGCAGTATTTGACCGAATACCGCCATGAGCCAAGCATGGCGATGCTCGAGCCAAACTGGTGTTCGGCTGAGCATGCTCGTTCAACACTAGTAAGGATCCAATTCTGCATCTCCACCTTCAACTGTTTCTTACTATTTTTAATGCCAGTAATTAGTTTACCAAAAAAAAATAATTTTAACTCCTTGATAATAGGACTTTTTTTTTCACTCCCTGTATTCAAGGAGTAATAACTTTTTATATTTTAAGTTTACATAGCTGTATCAGAAAATGAAAAATATATTTGCCGCTCAGCGGTGCAGTTATTTGTTTTAAAGCCCTTTTTTCTGTGTATTAATGGAAATGGAATAAAAATATTTGCCGCTCAGCGGTGCAGTTATCTGTTTTAAAGCCCTTTTTTGCGTGCATTAGTGGAAAAAGAAAAAAAATATTTGCTGCTCAGCAGTGCAGTTATGTGTTCTAAAGCCCTTTTTTCCGTGTATAAGTGGAAAAAGAAAAAATATCTTTGCTGTTCAACGGTGCAGTGATATTCAGAAACTCTGTTTGCAGTGTATTACTGGCGAAATAATAATATATTCGCTGTCCAGCGTTGCACTTATCTGTTGAAAAGCCTGTTGTGTAAATGTAGAAAAAAATTAGGGCTCATTTGCCGTTCTGCGGTACAGTGATATATGCTGAAATCCAGTTTGCCGTGTTTTAGTGGCGAAATAAAAATATTTTCGCCATCCAGCGTTGCATATATATGTTAAAAAGCCTGTTGTGTAAAAATAGAAAAAAACTTGGGCCTAATTGAAGTTCTGCGGTGCAGTGATATATTCTGATGCCCTGTTTGCAGTGTATTAATTGTTAAATAAAAATATATTCGCTGGCCAGCGTTGCATTTATCTGTTGAAAGGCCTGTTGTGTAAGAGTAGAAAAAAATGTGGGCCTAATTGACGTTCTGCGGTGCAGTGATATATTCTGATGAAAATCACTGAAATAAAGTGGTCTAAATGGGAGGAACTGATCAAAAACCCCAAACACTGTAGTGTGTCTCAATCCGGGGAGCAGTTCCTCCGCATGTGGTAGGCTGCTAACAGCAATCCCCAGTAAAAATGCATACAATGGAGGATGTCGGCGTGGACCACATACACCACAAAAGCATCCTACACAAAATGGAATAATGTATGGATGGAAATAAAAATGCATAAATCACTGAAAAAGGTGCACCACAATGATAAGCAACTAACAATGCTGGTTAATCCCTCAAGCTGATGTTAAAAGCTTAGACTTTTGCCAACATATTCTAGTCAGGAACATATCGGAGCCCTTTTGCACCACCGTCAAGATGTCTCAGTGTTGCAATGGGTCCTACTACTAGACTACCTATGGTGTGTGAACAAGGTCTGATAGGTGCTCAGATCCAACTCACAGCCAGGCTCCTACATACCTCCATAGTATGATCACTAATGCAATGTGAGGTAGAATAAGGCTGCAAGCATGTGACACAGGCTACCATGTACAACAGAATGTTACCAGCAAGCCCTGTTTGCCATGTATTAGTGGCAAAATAAAAATATATTTGCCGTCCAACATTGCATATATCTGTTGAAAAGCCTGTTGTGTAATAGTAGAAAAAAATTGGGCCTAATTGACGTTCTGCGGTGCAGTGATATATTGTTAAGCCAAGTTTGCCGTGTATTAGTGGCGAAATAAAAATATATTCTCCGTCCAGCGTTGTACCTATCTGTTGCAAAGCCTTTTGTGTAAAAGTTTAAAAAAATTAGGGTCTAATTGCTCTTCTGCGGTGCAGTGATATATTCTAAAACCCAGTCTGCCGTGAATTAGTGGCAAAATAAAAAATATTTGATCTAACATTTGATTATTTGATCTAACAGTATGTCAGACCGAGAAGTGCCAGGCCCTGCACAGGGGAGTGGCAGAGGCCAAAATGTATCTGGCGCAGGCAGAGGTCACAGCATAGTAAGGGGCTATGGCAGGAGGGTCACTTTGAGAGGCCTGAGCTCCCAGTGTCGGCTAGCAGTTTTTTGTGACCAGCAACCCAGCTGTTCTTCAATGGTTGACTCGATTTTTGACTTCGTCGCAAGTGACATCAGACACCCCCAGCCACAGTCAGACACAACCCTTAGTTGGCATGGCCCGGGAGCAGGCCCTGTGCCCTCACCTGTCCTCAACTTGCCTCTGTCCCTTCCTCCACTAGGCGGGCAAGTAGTGATGAGCAGAGTGGCGTGTGAGTTGGTGTTGCGAGCGGTCAAGGTCCTGACCCAGAGACGGTTGAGGAGAACATCAGTGACGTGCTAACAGTACTCAATGATGATGATGTAGCTGATCGCACTTGAGAACCGAGTGACGAAGGGGCTTCATTTTTTTTCTTTCTTTAAATACAGGGAGTGCAGAATTATTAGGCAAATGAGTATTTTGACCACATCATCCTCTTTATGCATGTTGTCTTACTCCAAGCTGTATAGGCTCGAAAGCCTACTACCAATTAAGCATATTAGGTGATGTGCATCTCTGTAATGAGAAGGGGTGTGGTCTAATGACATCAACACCCTATATCAGGTGTGCATAATTATTAGGCAACTTCCTTTCCTTTGGCAAAATGGGTCAAAAGAAGGACTTGACAGGCTCAGAAAAGTCAAAAACAGTGAGATATCTTGCAGAGGGATGCAGCACTCTTAAAATTGCAAAGCTTCTGAAGCGTGATCATCGAACAATCAAGCGTTCCATTCAAAATAGTCAACAGGGTCGCAAGAAGCGTGTGGAAAAACCAAGGCGCAAAATAACTGCCCATGAACTGAGAAAAGTCAAGCGTGCAGCTGCCAAGATGCCACTTGCCACCAGTTTGGCCATATTTCAGAGCTGCAACATCACTGGAGTGCCCAAAAGCACAAGGTGTGCAATACTCAGAGACATGGCCAAGGTAAGAAAGGCTGAAAGACGACCACCACTGAACAAGACACACAAGCTGAAACGTCAAGACTGGGCCAAGAAATATCTCAAGACTGATTTTTCTAAGGTTTTATGGACTGATGAAATGAGAGTGAGTCTTGATGGGCCAGATGGATGGGCCCGTGGCTGGATTGGTAAAGGGCAGAGAGCTCCAGTCCGACTCAGACGCCAGCAAGGTGGAGGTGGAGTACTGGTTTGGGCTGGTATCATCAAAGATGAGCTTGTGGGGCCTTTTCGGGTTGAGGATGGAGTCAAGCTCAACTCCCAGTCCTACTGCCAGTTTCTGGAAGACACCTTCTTCAAGCAGTGGTACAGGAAGAAGTCTGCATCCTTCAAGAAAAACATGATTTTCATGCAGGACAATGCTCCATCACACGCGTCCAAGTACTCCACAGCGTGGCTGGCAAGAAAGGGTATAAAAGAATAAAATCTAATGACATGGCCTCCTTGTTCACCTGATCTGAACCCCATTGAGAACCTGTGGTCCATCATCAAATGTGAGATTTACAAGGAGGGAAAACAGTACACCTCTCTGAACAGTGTCTGGGAGGCTGTGGTTGCTGCTGCACGCAATGTTGATGGTGAACAGATCAAAACACTGACAGAATCCATGGATGGCAGGCTTTTGAGTGTCCTTGCAAAGAAAGGTGGCTATATTGGTCACTGATTTGTTTTGTTTTTGAATGTCAGAAATGTATATTTGTGAATGTTGAGATGTTATATTGGTTTCACTGGTAAAAATAAATAATTGAAATGGGTATATATTTGTTTTTTTGTTAAGTTGCCTAATAATTATGCACAGTAATAGTCACCTGCACACACAGATATCCCCCTAAAATAGCTAAAACTAAAAACAAACTAAAAACTACTTCCAAAAATATTCAGCTTTGAGATTAATGAGTTTTTTGGGTTCATTGAGAACATGGTTGTTGTTCAATAATAAAATTAATCCTCAAAAATACAACTTGCCTAATAATTCTGCACTCCCTGTAATAATGTAATATTATAAAATTTGTTGTCTCCATGATAAATCTGCTGCGTGGAGGCCCCCATGTGGCTTCCACACACTTTCAAATGAATCCTTCAGCGGGCAAATAGATGCCAGATGACCGGGATGCTCCATAACCTTCCCAGGAGCTGCTGTCTGAAGCAGTGGTTCATTTCTGAGACGTCCGTATAGTGTGGGGGAAATCGGAAGACCCTCTCCATCTCCGTGCACCACAGGATGTAATCCTTCCCATCCATGAAGACTGGGAACTCGTGGTGTTTTCTCTGACGTAGAGACCAGGAGCTGGTAGTTATGGTTTCAATCTTGATGAACTTTACAACTCTTCCGGGCTCCAAGCAATCTTGAAGCTTTGTCTTCTCATTGTCTGCAGCTACTAGAGGCCTGTTCATGCCAGGCAGATTTTCCCAGAAATATCTGGCTCAATGAGCAACCGATACCACACTTGCATCAATCTTGACAGGATTTGTGTCCAGGTGGAGAGAAATAGTTTTTTGGAATGCTTTCTCCATCGCAACCACGTTCGCGAATAACCAGAAGACTGGCCAATTCTTCGGGTTCGAGAAGTTTGACCGAACTTCACGAAAATGTTCGGGTTCGGGATCCGAACTCGACCCGAACTTGACCCCGAACCCGAACCCCATTGAAGTCAATGGGGACCCGAACTTTTGGGTACTAAAAAGGCTGTAAAATAGCCCTGGAAAGCGTTGCAAAAGGCATCAAAATGTAGGCAAATCCCCTGCAAACAAATGTGGATATGGAAATGACTTAAAATAAAATAAATAAAAATTAACCAATATCAATTGGCAATTTGGAGGAGGAGGTGGAATAGGAGGTTGGGGTGGCATTAGGTGGGAATGCTATGGGAGTTGAAGTTCTCATCACAGCCAAAAAGGATTCATGTCTGCCTGCAGTGCCACAGACCTCCTTCACAGACTCAGGCCAATGGCAATCATACATGAGAGTTGAAGTTTTCATCACAGCCAAGAAGGAATCATGTCTGCATGCAGGGCCACAGGCCTCAATCAAACATTCAGGCCCACGGGACCCACAAAGAGGAGACTTAAATTCACGCCAAGACAGTATTGCTTTCACCCAGCAATGCCACAGGCCTCATTCACATATTCAGAACCATGGCACCCACAAAGAGGAGAGTTACAATCATGCCAAATCAGTATTGATTTCACCCAGCAGTGCCACAGGCCTCATTTACTTATTCAGGAGGACCATGGCACCATACATGGGAGTTGAAGTTCACATCACAGCCAAGAAGGATTCATGTCTGCCAGCAGTGTCACAGGCCTCACTCACAGACTCAGGCCAATGGCAATCATACATGAGAGTTGAAGTTTTCATCACAGCCAAGAAGGAATCATGTCTGCATGCAGGGCCACAGGCCTCAATCAAACATTCAGGCCCACGGGACCCACAAAGAGGAGACTTAAATTCACGCCAAGACAGTATTGCTTTCACCCAGCAATGCCACAGGCCTCATTCACATATTCAGAACCATGGCACCCACAAAGAGGAGAGTTACAATCATGCCAAATCAGTATTGATTTCACCCAGCAGTGCCACAGGCCTCATTTACTTATTCAGGAGGACCATGGCACCCGCAAAGAGGAGAGCGGTCCTGTAACAGCAACACAGGCCTTAGGTCAACCTGAAATGGAACAGGACATTATCATTTATGTTGGCCCCTGACACCCAGACAGAGGAGAGGTAATTTGACAGTAAATAGAGTTTAATATCTCCCACCAATGCAGCAAGTGATGAAACAAAATATAGGCCCCTGACAACCAGACAATGTAGAGGTCATTTGACAGTATAAAGAGTTTAGTATCTCCCACCAATGCAGCAAGCGATTAAACGAAATATAGGCCCCTAACAACCAGACAATGTAGAGGTCATTTGACAGTATAAAGAAGATAATGTCACCCACCAAAGCAACAATTTATTAAACGACATATAGGCCCCTGACACCCACGCAATGGGGCGGTCAATTGACAGTAAAAAGAATTTAATATCTCCCACCAAGACAACAAATGATTAAACGACATATAGGCCCCTGACACCCACACAATGGGGCAGTCATTTGACAGTGAAATGAGTTTAATATCTCCCACCAAGACAACAAATGATTAAACGAAATATAGGCCCCTGACAACCAAACAGAGAAGAGGTCATTCAACATCAAAAAGAGGATAAGGTCACCCACCAAAGCAATAGGCGATTATCTGAAATGTAGGCCCCTGGCACCCAGACAAAGGATAAAGGTCCCATAGCAGCAAAAGAGGCATCATGTTACCCACCATTGGAACATGCCACTTTCAGTAATTTAAGCCCCAGCACCCAGACAGAGGAGAGAGGTCCCATAGCAGGAAAACAGGCATCATGTTACCAACAAATGGAACAGGCCACTTTCAGTTAATTAGGCCCCAGCACCCAGACAGAGGAGAGAGGTCCCATAGCAGAAAATCAGGCTTCATGTCACGCACCAAGGCAGCAGGCGATTAGCTGAAATGTAGGACCTTGGCACCCAGACAGAGGAGAGGTTCATTCAACTTGGTGTTGCCCCCAAAATAATGGTACAATTAAAAAAAAGAGGATTCAATAAAGAAGTGCACTAGGGTACAAGAATGTATGGTTGAGGGTGAGGCAGTCATAAATGTCTATTCTGCACAAGGGATGGACAGGTCCTGTGGGATCCATGCTTCTTCATTTTTATGAACGTCAGCTTGTCCACGTTGGCTGTGGACAGGCGGCTGCGTTTGTCTGTAATGACGCCCCCTGCCGTGCTAAATACACGTTCAGACAATACACTGGCCACAGGGCGGGCCAGCACATCCAAGGCATAAAAGGCTAGCTCTGGCCAGGTGGACAATTTGGAGACCCAGAAGTTGAATGGGGCCGAACAATCAGTCAGTACGTGGAGGCGTGTGCACATGTACTGTTCCACCATGTTGTTGAAATGCTGCCTCCTGCTAACAGGTTCCCTATTAGCTGGTGGTGCAGTTAGCTGTGGTGCTGTGACAAAACTTTTCCACATCTCGACCATGCTAACCCTGCCTTCAGAGGAGCTGGCCATGACACAGCTGCATTGGCGACCTCCTCTGCCTTCGCCTTGTGCTTCCACTTGTCCCCCCGTGTCTGTTGGGAATACTTTCAGGAGCGCGTCTACCAGCGTGCGCTTGTAATCTGGCATTTTCCTATCACGTTCCAGTGCAGGAATTAAGGTGGG
This sequence comes from Bufotes viridis, assembly GCA_033119425.1. Taxonomy (NCBI): domain Eukaryota; kingdom Metazoa; phylum Chordata; class Amphibia; order Anura; family Bufonidae; genus Bufotes; species Bufotes viridis. Next base: position 207,771,948 of record CM065590.1, on the reverse strand, counting down.
CACATTGTCTTTGTACCCGGGATAAAGCAGGGTGGCCACCCAGTAGTCCGCACACGTTAAAATGTGGGCAACTTTGCTGTCGTTGCGCAGGCACTGCAGCATGTAGTCGCTCATTTGTGCCAGGCTGCCCAGAGGTAAGAACAAGCTGTCCTCTGTGGGAGGCGTATCGTCATCGTCCTCCGTTTCCCCCCCAGCCACGCACCAGTGATGGGCCCGAGTAGCGTTGGATGCCACCCCCCCAGTTGTGGGCCCTGGCTGGCCAAATTTGTACCCGGCCTCTGCTATTGCAAAAGACCTCCCTCTGAGCCACTTCTAAAAGATGGGCCTGAAAGTGTTAGAAATGACCCTTCTTCCTCCTCCTTCTCATCCTCCTTGGCCACATCCTCTTCCATCATCGCCCTAAGTGTTTTCTCAAGGAGACATAGAAGTGGTATTGTAACGCTGATAACGGTGTCATCGCCACTGGCCATGTTGGTGGAGTACTCGAAACAGCGCAACAGGGCACACAGGTCTTGCATGGAGGCCCAGTCATTGGTGGTGAAGTGGTGCTGTTCCGCAGTGCGACTCACCCTTGCGTGCTGCAACTGAAACTCCACTATGGCCTGCTGCTGCTCACACAGTCACTCCAGCATGTGCAAGGTGGAGTTCCACCTGGTGGGCATGTCACATATGAAGCGGTGAGTGGGAAGGCCGAAGTTATGCTGTAGCGCAGACAGGCGAGCAGCAGCAGGATGAGAACACCGGAAGCGCGCACAGACGGCCCGCACTTTACGCAGCAGCTCTGATATGTCTGGGTAATTGTGAATGAATTTCTATACCCTGCCACAACTCCTGCCCGGTGTGGGGCCTGTCCCCCAAACACATGAGTTTCAGAACAGCCTGCTGACGTTTACACCGGGCTGTGCTGAAGTTGGTGGTGAAGGTCTGTGGCTGACCGTATGAGCAGGTGAAGGAAGAGAAGGAGGAAGACGCATAGGAGGAGGAGGCAACAGGAGGTAAAGAATGATGACCTGGGAACCTTGGTGGCGAAAGAATGTGCGCCAAACAGCTCTCCACCTGAGGCCCAGCCGCCACTACATTTACCCAGTATGCAGTTAGGGAGATATAGCATCCATGGCCGTGCTTACTGGTCCACGTATCTGTGGTTAGGTGGACCTTGACACAGGTGGCGTTGCGCATTACACACTTGATTGTATCCGATACTTGGTTGTGCAGAGAAGGCACGGCTCTCTTGGAGAAGTAGTGGCAGCTGGGAATGACAGACTGTGGGACAGCCACCGCCATCAGCTGTTTGAAGCTGTCTGTGTCCACCAGCCTGAATGACAGCATTTCAAAGGCCAGTTCTTTAGAAATGCTGGCATTCAGGGGCAGGGATTGAGGGTGACTAGGTGGGAAATTACGCTTTCGCTCCAAGGTTTGTGAGATGGAGAGCTGAACGCTGCCGTGTGACATGGTGGAGATTTTTTGGTGACAGAGGTGGTGGTGTTGGTGGCACATCCTCTGTTTGGTGGGCGGCAGGTGCCAATGTTCCTCCAGAGGCGGAGGAAGAGGCTGAGGCAGCAGCAGAAGAGGGAGCAGGCCCTTTCATGGTTTTGAAGGTGCTTACTCCACTGCAGCCCGTGTCTCGCATGAAGATGCCTGGTCATGCAGGTTGTGCTAAGGTTCAGAACGTTAATGCCTCACTTCAGGCTCTGATGGCACAGCGTGCAAACCACTCGGGTCTTGTTGTCAGCACATTGTGTGAAGAAGTGCCATGCCAGGGAACTCCTTGAAGCTGCCTTTGGTGTGCTCGGTCCCTGGTGGCGGTGGCCAGTAGTAGGCGAGCTCTCTTGGTGATGGCTGTTCTGCTTTTGCACCCTGCTCCCTCTTTTGCTACGCTGTTGGCTCGATCTCACCACTGCCTCTTCCTTTGAACTCTGAAAGTCAGTGGCACAACCTTCATTCCATGTGGGGTCTAGGACCTGATCGTCTTCCACACAGTCTTCCTCCCTGACCGCCTGTTCGTTCTGCACACTGCAGAAAGATGCAGCAGTTGGCACCTGTGTTTCATCATCATCAGAGACGTGCTGACTCTGCTGAGGTGGTATTCCCATGTCCTCATCAGGAAACATAAGTGGTTGTGCGTCAGTGCATTCTATGTCTTCCATCGCTGGGGTAGGGCTAGGTGGATGCCCTTGGGAAACCCTGCCAGCAGATTCTTCAAACAGCATAAGAGACTGCTGCAAAACTTGAGGCTCAGACAGGTTCCCTGATATGCATGGGGGTGATGTGACAGACTGATGGGCTTGGTTTTCAGGCGCCACCTGTGCGCTTTCTGCAGAAGACTAGGTGGGAGATAACATGAACCTGCTGGATCCACTGTTGGCCACCCAATCGACTAGCTCCTGTACTTGCTCAGGCATTACCATCCTTAGAACGGCATTAGGCCCAACCTAATATCGCTGTAGATTCTGGCGGCTAATGGGACCTGAGGTAGTTGGTTCACTAGGACGTGTAGCTGTGGCAAAACGGCCACGTCCTCTCCCAGCACCAGAGGGTCCACTAACATCACCACGACCATGTCCGCGTCCCTTATTAGATGTTTTCCTCATTTTACCGTTCACCACAAAAAGAAAAAACTTATTTGGCCCAATGTATAGAGTTCAAATTAAGGCCTTTATTTATAGGCATCTAACACTATTTAGCTATCTATTTTTGTACCGTATTACACTAATATAGGCACAGCAAAAACCACTGATTTAGGGGAATATCAATTTTAAGCCTAGTATTTACGCCCTGGCTGAATGGTATCCTTTTACAGACAGAATTACACTTGGAGATGCACAATAGCGTGTTCAAATATAGAGGATTAAGCTTCCAGCCCTGATATTTAGACATTTAGTGTAATATACCCTTTTACAGACAGAAATACACTTGGAGATGCACAGTAGCTTGTGAAAATATAGAGGATTTATTTTTCAGGTCTTGTATTTAGACACTGACACGCTGAATGTAATATACTCTTTTGCTGATATAATTACACTTGGAGAGGAACAGAGGAAAGCACAGATGTTTAGGATTTCTATTTCAGGGATTTTATTTAACCACATAAAAAAATCTATCCTTTGACGGACAGTATTAAACTTGTAAAGAAACAGCTGGAACCCCAGATTTAGGGGATTGGTATTTTGGCAATTGAATTTCACCCCTGAAATAAAATCTATCCTTTTACGGACATTATTACACTTGGCCAGCAACAACTAAAACCACTGATTTAGGGGATTGTTATTTTGGCAATTGAATTTCAACCCAGAAAAAAATCTCTCCTTTGACGTACAGTATTAAACTTAGCCAGCCACTCCTGGAACCACAGATTTAGGGGATTGGTATTTTGGCAATTGAATTTCACCTCAGAAAAAAATCTATCCTTTGAGGTACAGTATTAAACTTAGCCAGCCACAGCTGGAACACCAAATTTAGAGGATGGTTATTTTGGCTATTAAATTTCACCCCAGAAAAAAATGTAACCTTTGACATACAGTATGAAACTTAGCAAGCCGCAGCTGGAACACCAGATTTAGGGGATTGGTATTTTGGCAATTGAATTTCACACCAATAAAAAAACTATCCTTTGACATACAGTATTAAACTTAGACAGGCACAGCTCAAACCCCAGATTTAGGGGATTAGTATTTTTGCAAATGAATTTCACCACAGAAATAAAATCTATCCTTTTACGGACATTATTACACTTGGCCAGCAACAACTAAAACCACTGATTTAGGGGATTGTTATTTTGGCAATTGAATTTCAACCCAGAAAAAAATCTCTCCTTTGACGTACAGTATTAAACTTAGCCAGCCACTCCTGGAACCACAGATTTAGGGGATTGGTATTTTGGCAATTGAATTTCACCTCAGAAAAAAATCTATCCTTTGAGGTACAGTATTAAACTTAGCCAGCCACAGCTTGAACCCCAGATTAAGGGGATTGTTATTTTGGCAATTGAATTTCACACCAGAAAATAATGTAACCTTTGACATACAGTATGAAACTTAGCAAGCCGCAGCTGGAACACCAGATTTAGGGGATTGGTATTTTGGCAATTGAATTTCACACCAATAAAAAAACTATCCTTTGACATACAGTATTAAACTTAGACAGGCACAGCTCAAACCCCAGATTTAGGGGATTAGTATTTTTGCAAATGAATTTCACCACAGAAAAAAATCTATCCTTTGACGTACAGTATTAACTTAGCCAGGCACAGCTCGAACCCCAGATTTAGGGGATTGGTATTTTGGCAATTGAATTTCACCGCAGAGAAAAAAATCTATCCTTTGACGGACAATATTACACTTAGCCAAACACAGCTGGAACACCAGATTTAGAAGATTGTTATTTTGGCAATTGAATTTTACCCCTGAAATAAAATATATCCTTTTACGGACATTATTACACTTGGCCAGCATCAACTAAAACCACTGATTTTGGGGATTGTTATTTTGGCATTTGACTTTCACACCACAAAAAAATCTTTCCTTTGACGTAAAGTATTAAACATAGCCAGCCACAGCTGGAAAATCAAGTTGAGGGGATTGTTACTTTGGCAATTCAATTTCACACCTGTAAAAAAAATTTCCTTTGACGTAAAGTATTAAACTTAGCCAGCCACAGCTGGAACACCAGATTTAGAGGATTGTTTTTTGGGCAATTGAATTTAACCCCAGAAAAAAATCTATCCTTTGACGTACAGTATTAAACTTAGCCAGCCACAGCTGGAACACCAAATTTAGGAGATTGTTTTTTTGGCAATTCAATTTCACTCCAGTAAAAAGCTATCCTTTGAAGTATAGTATTAAACTTTGCCAGCCACAGCTGGAACCCCAGATTTAGGGGATTTATATTTTGGCAATTGGATTTCACCCCAGAAAAAAAATCTATCCTTTGACGTACAGTATTTAACTTAGCAAGTCACAGCTGGAACCACAGATTTAGGGGACCGTTTTTTTGGCAATTGAATCTTACCCCACAAAAAAATCTATCCTTTGACGTACAGTATTTAACTTAGCAAGTCACAGCTGGAACCACAGATTTAGGGGACCGTTTTTTTGGCAATTGAATTTTACCCCACAAAAAAATCTATCCTTTGACGTACAGTATTAAACTTAGCCTCCCATACCTGGAACCACAGATTTAGGGGATTGGTATTTTGGCAATTGAATTTAACCTCATAAAAAAAATCTATCCCTTGACGGACAGTATTAAACTTAGCCAGCCACAGCTGGAACACCAGATTAAGGGGATTGTTATTTTGGCAATTGAATTTCAACCACAGAAAAAAATCTATCCTTTGACGTACAGTATCAAACTTAGCCAGCCACAGCTCGAACCCCAGATTTAGGGGATTGGTATTTCGGCAATTCAATTTAACCTCATAAAAAAACCTATACTTTGACGGAGAGTATTAAACTTAGCAAGCCACAGCTGGAACATCAGATTTAGAGGATTGTTATTTTGGCAATTGAATTTCAACCCCAGAAAAAAATCTATCTTTTGACGTACAGTTTTAAAATTAGCCAGCCACGGCTGGAACACCAGATTTAGAGGATTGTTATTTTGGCAATTGAATTTAACCCCAGAAAAAAATCTATCCTTTGACGTACAGTATTAAACTTAGCCAGCCACAGCTGGAACACCAAATTTAGGAGATTGTTTTTTTGGCAATTCAATTTCACTCCAGTAAAAAAAATCTATCCCTTGACGGACAGTATTAAACTTAGCCAGCAACAGCTGGAACACCAGATTTAGGGGATTGTTAATTTGGCATTTGAATTTCAACCCCAGAAAAAAATCTATCCTTTGACGTACAGTAATAAACTTAGCCAGGCACAGCTCGAACCCCAGATTTAGGGGATTGGTATTTTGGCAATTGAATTTAACCTCATAAAAAAATCTATCCTTTGATGGACAGTATTAAACTTAGCCAGCAACAGCTGGAACACCAGATTTAGAGGATTGTTAGTTTGGCAACTGAATTTCGACCCCAGAAAAAAACCTATCCTTTGACGTAAAGTTTTAAACTTAGCCAGCCACAGCTCGAACCCCAGATTTAGGGGATTGTTAATTTGGCATTTGAATTTCAACCCCAGAAAAAAATCTATCCTTTGACGTACAGTAATAAACTTAGCCAGGCACAGCTCGAACCCCAGATTTAGGGGATTGGTAATTTGGCAATTGAATTTCACCGCAGAACAAAAATCTATCCTTTGACGGACAATATTACACTTAGCCATCCACAGCTGGAACACCAGATTTAGGGGATTGTTATTTTGGCAATTGAATTTCACCCCTGAAATAAAATCTATCCTTTTACGGACATTATTACACTTGGCCAGCAACAGCTAAAGCCACTGATTTAGGGGATTGTTATTTTGGCAATTGAATTTCACCCCTGAAATAAAATCTATCCTTTTACTGACATTATTACACTTGGCCAGCAACAGCTAAAACCACTGATTTGGGGGATTGTTAGTTTGGCAATTGAATTTCAACCCAGAAAAAATCTCTCTTTTGACGTACAGTATGAAACTTAGCCAGCCGCAGCTGCAACACCGAATTTAGGGGATTGGTATTTTGGCAATTGAATTTCACCCCTGAAATAAAATCTATCCTTTTACGGACATTATTACACTTGACCAGCAACAGCTAAAGCCACTGATTTAGGGGATTGTTATTTTGGCAATTGAATTTCAACCCTGAAATAAAATCTATCCTTTTACTGACATTTTTACACTTGGCCAGCAACAGCTAAAACCACTGATTTAGGGGATTGTTATTTTGGCAATTGAATTTCAACCCAGAAAAAATCTCTCTCTTGACGTACAGTTTGAAACTTAGCCAGACGCAGCTGCAACGCCGGATTTAGGGGATTGGTTTTATTTGCAATTGAATTTCACCCCAGAAAAGAATCTATCCTTTGACGTAAAGTATTGAACTTAGCCAGCCACAGCTGGAACACCAAGTTTAGGGGATTGTTATTCTGGAAATTGAGTTTCACCTCAGAAAAAAAATCTATCCTTTGACGGACAATATTACACTTAGCCAACCACAGCTGAAACACCAGGTTTAGGGATTGTTATTTTGGCAATTGAATTTCAACCATGAAATAAAATCTATCCTTTTACGGACATTATTTCACTTGGCCAGCAACAGCTAAAACCACTGATTTAAGGGATTGTTATTTTGGCATTTGAATTTCAACCCAGAAAAAATCTCTCCTTTGACGTACAGTATGAAACTTAGCCAGCCGCAGCTGCAACACCGAATTTAGGGGATTGGTATTTTTGCAATTGAATTTCACCCCAGAAAAAAATCTATCCTTTGACGTAAAGTATTGAACTTAGCCAGCCACAGCTGGAACACCAAGTTGAGGGGATTGTTATTTTGGCAATTGGATTTCACCCCAAAAAAAAAAATCTATCCTTTGACGTACAGTATTAAACTTAGCCAGCCACAGCTGGAACACCAGATTTAGAGGATTGGTATTTTGGCAACTGAATTTAACCTCATAAAAAAAATCTATCCTTTGACGGACAGTATTAAACTTAGCCAGCCACAGCTGGAACACCAGATTTAAGGGATTGTTATTTTGGCAATTGAATTTCACCCCTGAAATATAATATATCCTTTTACTGACATTATTACACTTGGCCAGCAACAGCTAAAACCACTGATTTAGGGGATTGTTATTTTGACAATTGAATTTCAACCCAGAAAAAATCTATCCTTTGACGTACAGTATGAAACTTAGCCAGCCGCAGCTGCAACACCGGATTTAGGGGATTGTTATTTTGGCAATTCAATTTCACACCTGTAAAAGAAATATCCTTTGACGTACAGTATTAAACTTAGCCAGCCACAGCTGGAACACCAGATTTAGAGGATTGTTATTTTGGCAATTGAATTTAGCCCCAGAAAAAAACTATCCTTTGACGTACAGTATTAAATTTAGCCAGCCACAGCTCGAACCCCAGATTTAGGGGATTGTTATTTTGGCAATTTAATTTCACCCAGGAAAAAAATCTCTCCTTTGACGTATAGTATTAAACTTAGCCACTCACACCTGGAACCACAGATTTAGGGGATTGGTATTTTGGCTACTGAATTTTACCTCATATAAAAATCTATCCTTTGACGGACAGTATTAAACTTAGCCAAACACAGCTGGAACACCAGATTTAGAGGATAGTTTTTTTGGCAATTCAATTTCACCCCATTAAAAAAAACTATCCTTTGATGTACAGTATTAAACTTAGCTAGCCGCAGCTGGAACACCAGATTTAAGGAATTGGTATTTTAGCAATTGAATTTCACCCCAGAAAAAAATCTATCCTTTGACGTACAGTATTGAAATTAGCCAGCCACAGCTCGAACCCCAGATTTAGGGGATTGTTATTTTGACAATTCAATTTCATACCTGTAAAAATATATCCTTTGACGTAAAGTATTAAACTTAGCCAGCCACAGCTGAAACACCAGATTTAGAGGTTTGTTATTTTGGCAATTGAATTTAACCCCAGAAAAAAATCTATCCTTTGACGTACAGCATTAAACTTAGCCAGCCACAGCTGGAATCCCAGATTTAGGGGATTGTTATTTTGGCAATTGAATTTAACCCCAGTAAAAAAACTATCCTTTGACGTTCAGTATTAAACTTTGCCAGCCACAGCTGGAACCCCAGATTTAGGGGATTCATATTTTGGCAATTGGATTTCACCCCAGAAAAAAAATCTATCCTTTGACGTACAGCATTAAACTTAGCCAGTCACAGCTGGAACCTCAGATTTAGGGGACCGTTTTTTTGTCAATTGAATTTCACCCCACAAAAAAATCTATCCTTTGACGTACAGTATTAAACTTAGCCACCCACACCTGGAACCACAGATTTAGGGGATTGGTATTTTGGCAATTGAATTTAACCTCATAAAAAAATCTATCCTTTGACGGACAGTATTAATCTTAGCCAGCCACAGCTGGAACACCAGATTTAGGGGATTGTTATTTTGGCAATTGAATTTCACCCCAGCAAAAAATCTATCCTTTGACTTACACTATTACACTTATCCAGAAACAGCTGGAACGCCAGATTTAGTGGATTGGTATTTTGGCAATTGAATTTCACCCCATAAAAAAATCTATCCTTTGACGTGCAGTATTACACTTAGCCAGGTACAGCTGGATCACGAGATTTAGGGGATTGTTATTTTGCCAATTGAACTTTACCCCAGAAAAAATCTCTCATTTAAGGTACAGTATTAAACGTAACCAGCCACAGCTGGAACACAATATTTAGGGGATTGGTATTTTGGAAATTGAATTTCACACCAGAAAAAAATCTATCCTTTGAAGTACAGTATTAAACTTAGCCACCCACACCTGGAACCACAGATTTAGAGGATTGGTATTTTGGCAATTCGATGTAACCTTATAAAAAAATCTATCCTTTGACGGACAGTATTAATCTTAGCCAGCCACAGCTGGAACACAAGATTTAGGGGATTTTTATTTTGGCAATTGAATTTCAACCCCAGAAAAAAATCTATCCTTTGACGTACAGTATTAATTTTGGCCAGCCACAGCTCGAACTCCAGATTTAGGGGATTGGTATTTTGGCAATTCAATTTAACCTCATAAAAAAATCTATCCTTTGACGTACAGTATTAAACTTGGCCAGACATAGCTGGAACACCAGATTTAGGGGATTGTTATTTTGGCATTTGAATTTAAACCCCAGAAAAAAAATCTATCCTTTGACGTACAGCATTAAACTTAGCCAGTCACAGCTGGAACCACAGATTTAGGGGACCGTTTTTTTGGCAATTGAATTTCACCCCACAAAAAAATCTATCCTTTGACGTACAGTATTAAACTTAGCCACCCACACCTGAAACCACAGATTTACGGGATTGGTATTTTGGAAACTGAATTTAACCTCATAAAAAAATCTATCCTTTGATGGACAGTATTAATCTTAGCCAGCCACAGCTGGAACATAAGATTTAGGGGATTGTTATTTTGGCAATTGAATTTCACCCCAGAAAAAAATCTATCCTTTGACGTACAGTATTACACTTAGCCAGCCACAGCTCGAACCCCAGATTTAGGGGATTGGTATTTCGGCAATTCAATTTAACCTCATAAAAAAATCTATCCTTTGATGGACAGTATTAAACTTAGCCAGCCACAGCTGGAACACCAGATTTAGAGGATTGTTATTTTGGCAATTGAATTTCAACCCCAGAAAAAAATCTATCCTTTGACGTACAGTATTAAACTTAGCCAGCCACAGCTGGAACGCCAGATTTAGTGGATTGGTATTTTGGCAATTGAATTTCACCCCATAAAAATGTCTATCCTTTGATGTACAGTATTACACTTAGCCAGCCACAGCTGGAACACGAGATTTAGGGGATTGTTATTTTGCCAATTGAATTTTATCCCAGAAAAAATCCATCCTTTGAGGTACAGTATTAAACGTAGCCAGCCACAGCTGGAAAACAATATTTAGGGGAGTGGTATTTTGGCAATTGAATTTCACACCAGAAAAAAAAACTATCCTTTGACGTACAGTATTACTCTTAGCAAGCCACATCTGGAACACCAGATTTAGGGGATTGTTATTTTGGCAATTGAATTTCACCCCACAAAAAAATCTATCCTTTCACGTACAGTATTAAACTTAGCCACCCACACCTAGAACCACAGATTTAGGGGATTGGTATTTTGGCAATTGAATTTAACCTCATAAAAAAATCTATCCTTTGAAGGACAGTATTAATCTTAGCCAGCCACAGCTGGAACACCAGATTTAGGGGATTGTTATTTTGGCAATTGAATTTCACCCCAGCAAAAAATCTATCCTTTGACGTACACTATTACACTTATCCAGAAACAGCTGGAACGCCAGATTTAGTGGATTGGTATTTTGGCAATTGAATTTCACCCCATAAAAAAATCTATCCTTTGACGTGCAGTATTACACTTAGCCAGGTACAGCTGGATCACGAGATTTAAGGGATTGTTATTTTGCCAATTGAACTTTACCCCAGAAAAAATCTCTCATTTAAGGTACAGTATTAAACGTAACCAGCCACAGCGGGAAAACAATATTTAGGGGATTGGTATTTTGGCAATTGAATTTGACCCCAGCAAAAAATCTATCCTTTGACGTACAGTATTCCACTTATCCAGCAACAGCTGGAACGCCAGATTTAGTGGATTGGTATTTTGGCAATTGAATTTCACCCCATAAAAAAATCTATCCTTTGACGTACAGTATTACACTTAGCCAGCCACAGCTGGAACACGAGATTTAGGGGATTGTTATTTTGCCAATTGAATTTTACCCCAGAAAAAATCTATCCTTTAAGGTACAGTATTAAACTTAGCCAGCCACAGCTGGAACACAATATTTAGGGGATTGGTATTTTGGCAATTGAATTTCACACCAGAAAAAAATCTATCCTTTGACGTACAGTATTAAACTTAGCCAGCCACAGCTGGAACGCCAGATTTAGTGGATTGGTATTTTGGCAATTGAATTTCACCCCATAAAAATGTCTATCCTTTGATGTACAGTATTACACTTAGCCAGCCACAGCTGGAACACGAGATTTAGGGGATTGTTATTTTGCCAATTGAATTTTACCCCAGAAAAAATCCATCCTTTGAGGTACAGTATTAAACGTAGCCAGCCACAGCTGGAAAACAATATTTAGGGGAGTGGTATTTTGGCAATTGAATATCACACCAGAAAAAAAATCTATCCTTTGACGTACATTATTAAACTTAGCCATCCACAGCTGGAATACCAGATTTAGGGATTGTTATTTTGGCAATTGAATTTCACCCCAGAAATAAATCTACCTTTGATGTACAGTATTACTCTTAGCAAGCCACATCTGGAACACCAGATTTAGGGGATTGTTATTTTGGCAATTGAATTTCACCCCACAAAAAAATCTATCCTTTCACGTACAGTATTAAACTTAGCCACCCACACCTAGAACCACAGATTTAGGGGATTGGTATTTTGGCAATTGAATTTAACCTCATAAAAAAATCTATCCTTTCAAGGACAGTATTAATCTTAGCCAGCCACAGCTGGAACACCAGATTTAGGGGATTGTTATTTTGGCAATTGAATTTCACCCCAGCAAAAAATCTATCCTTTGACGTACACTATTACACTTATCCAGAAACAGCTGGAACGCCAGATTTAGTGGATTGGTATTTTGGCAATTGAATGTCACCCCATAAAAAAATCTATCCTTTGACGTACAGTATTACACTTAGCCAGGTACAGCTGGATCACGAGATTTAAGGGATTGTTATTTTGCCAATTGAACTTTACCCCAGAAAAAATCTCTCATTTAAGGTACAGTATTAAAAGTAACCAGCCACAGCGGGAAAACAATATTTAGGGGATTGTTTTTCTGGCAATTGAATTTGACCCCAGCAAAAAATCTATCCTTTGACGTACAGTATTCCACTTATCCAGCAACAGCTGGAACGCCAGATTTAGTGGATTGGTATTTTGGCAATTGAATTTCACCCCATAAAAAAATCTATCCTTTGACGTACAGTATTACACTTAGCCAGCCACAGCTGGAACACGAGATTTAGGGGATTGTTATTTTGCCAATTGAATTTTACCCCAGAAAAAATCTATCCTTTAAGGTACAGTATTAAACTTAGCCAGCCACAGCTGGAAAACAATATTTAGGGGATTGGTATTTTGGCAATTGAATTTCACACCAGAAAAAAATCTATCCTTTGACGTACAGTATTAAACTTAGCCACCCACACCTGGAACCACAGATTTAGGGGATTGGTATTTTGGCAATTCAATTTAACCTCATAAAAAAATCTATCCTTTGACGGACAGTATTAATCTTAGCCAGCCATAGCTGGAACACAAGATTTAGGGGATTTTTATTTTGGCAATTGAATTTCAACCCCAGAAAAAAATCTATCCTTTGACGTACAGTATTAATTTTAGCCAGCCACAGCTCGAACCCCAGATTTAGGGGATTGGCATTTCGGCAATTCAATTTAACCTCATCAAAAAATCTATCCTTTGACGTACAGAATTAAACTTTGCCAGCCACAGCTGGAACCCCAGATTAAGGGGATTCATATTTTGGCATTTGGATTTCACCCCAAAAAAAACAAACTATCCTTTGACGTACAGCATAAAACTGAGCCAGTCACAGCTGGAACCACAGATTTAGGGGACCGTTTTTTTGGCAATTGAATTTCACCCCACAAAAAAATCTATCCTTTGACGTACCGTATTAAACTTAGCCACCCACACCTGAAACCACAGATTTACGGGATTGGTATTTTGGCAATTTAATTTCACCCCAGAAAAAAATCTATCCTTTGATGTACAGTATTACTCTTAGCAAGCCACATCTGGAACACCAGATTTAGGGGATTGTTATTTTGGCAATTGAATTTCACCCCAGAAAAAAATCTATCCTTTGACGTACAGTATTACACTTAGCCAGCCACAGCTGAAACACCAAATTTAGGGGATTGTTATTTTGGCAATTGAATTTTTCCCCAGAAAAAAATCTATCCTTTGACGAATAGTATTATCCTTAGCCAGACACAGCTGGGACACCCGATTTAAGGGATTGTTATTCTGGCAATTGAATTTGACCCCAGAAAAAAATCTATCCTTTGACGTACAGTATTACACTAAGCCAGCAACAGCTGGAACTCCAGATTTAGGGGATTGGTATTTTGGCAATTAAATTTCAACCCCAGAAAAAAATATATCCTTTGACGTACAGTATTAAACATAGCCAGCTACAGCTGGAACACCAGATTTAAGGGATTGTTATTTTGGCAATTGAATTTAACCCCAGAAAAAAATCTAATTTTTGATGTACAGTATTACACTTAGCCAGCCACATCTGGAACACCAGATTTAGGGGATTGTTATTTTGGCAATTGATTTTCACCCCAGAAAAAAATCTATCCTTTGACGTACAGTATTAAACGTAGCCAGCCACAGCTGGAAACCCAGGTTTTGCGGATTCGTATTTTGCCAATTGAATTTCACCCCTCAATAAAATATAGCATTTTCTATCCTGTGTTTCAAGGTGTGACAGTAAGCACAACCCCTGATGTAGGATGTCGCAAAGAAAAGCCTATTATTGAACCCAAAAATGTATGTTGAACTTGTTGGCACCTCAAAACATGTGCTGGTGCACCAAAAGATCACACAATGCCCACCGATCACCCCAGAAAAAAGTGACAGAAAAACGTTCTGGGCAGCCTAAAAACCAGTGAGCAATGAACTAACAGAAATTGAATGATTCACAGATATAGATCGATTACTTCCTTAAGTGGTTTTGCTGAGTCTTCCTTGCCTAATCTCGCCCTCACAGCAGCTGCATCCTATCCCTACACTAATCAGAGCAGAGTGACGGGTGGCGCTACGTGACTCCAGCTTAAATGGAGGCTGTGTCACATGCTGCACTTGGCCAATTACAGCCATGCCTTGTGCAGCCCTTCAGAAAGCGGGAAGAAATCGCCGAACAATGGACCCAAACTTTTTAGAAAATGTTCTCCAGGTGGCGAGAAATAGTTTTTTGGAATGCTTTCTCCATCGCAACCACGTTCTCGCATAACCAGAAGACTGGTCAATTATCTCCGGTTTTGGGCAACACTTTATTGAGCAATTGCAGATAGTCAAAAAACAGTTCTTCACTGTCCCCATAAAAGCCTTTTCGGTGCTGGTTAACCACATATAAGTCATTATTATCAGATGGAATTGTCCCCATTCCTAAATCTGTTTCCTGGTTATATTCTGTATGTCATCCACATATACAATCTGCCCTGGATGGCGTACCAGTACTGTCGTGATTGCGTCCTCACACACTTCTGATTCCATATATTTTTCAACGTTGATACTAAGCTTTTTCTATGATGACTGGGAACTTGTGATGTTTTCTCTGACATAGAGACCAGATGCTTGTAGTTATGGTTAGAATTTTGATGAACTTTGCAACTGTTCTAGGCTTCAAGCAATCTTGAAGCTCTACCTTCTCATTTTCTGTAGCTACTAGAGGCCTGTTCATGCCAGGCAGGTTTCCACAGAAGTATCTGGCTCGATGAGCAGCCGCTACGGCACTTTCATCTATCTTGACAGATAGATCAATTTATCTCCATCCAGATGGAGAGAAATTGTTTTTTGGAATGCTTTCTCCATCGCAACCACATTGTTAAATAAATAGAAAACTGTCCGATTCTCTCCTGTCTTAGGCAACACTTAATTTTGTTTATTAAATTTATAAAATTTTAAATTAAACCAAAACTTGATTACAATGATAAGAAAGTAAACTTAAATACACCAATATTTTATCCAATTCTTCGAGGGCTATTCTGGAGTGAAGGAAAAATGAGACACACAATGGATCCTCTCTGTAGCAGCTCTAAGGCCTGTATGGTCCCATCAGAATTGACTTGTGATCTGGTAGCCAAAAGCAGGAGTGGGTACAAAACACAGAAAACATGCAAATAATCGGTTCAAGTGTCATCTCTGTTTTGGATCCAGTCCTGTTTTTTTGGCATTAGCAATACTGATGGATTACTGACCAAATGCTGACCGAGTGAAGGCGGATGCTCAATAGACAGGATTCATTTTTTGGGGGTTATTGTTCTGACGGATCAGAGGAAGGGTAAAATAATCAGTGACGTCAACACAAACTTACTGCTGACACCCTCTCCACTCTGTCAGAGGGATGGGGGGGGCAGTGGCGTAACTACAGGGGAGGCTGTTTCTTCGGGGCCCTGGCTGACAAGGGGCCCGGCGCCTGGCAGCATAACACCAAGGAGTTAATAATTAATAAAGTTTCTCAGGCCAGCCCGGGCCGCTTGCAGTGCCGGCCTGTCCATCATCTGAACCTTACTTAGCCCCCCCCTTCCCTGGGCCCCCGCCAGTGGTGGATCAAGAGCCTGGTCTCGGGAGGGGCACTTCCCACGATCGTTACACCCCTGCTCCCATCACTATAGAAATACAGGGTGATACAGCGCCCTATACCTCTGACACCCAGTGACTTCTCCTTTGATGTAGATGTTCTCTCTCCTCATCTTCTCCTTTCAGACCTACAGAAAAGACCACCATTTTTCGTCTCTGCAGTTTGACAAAAAAACAAAAAACTTAGTTTACTACTTTTCCATAATCCTCCCATCTTCTGGACAAAACATCCTACTACCCCAATACTGTACCGCTGTGGTCCCCAATAGTGCCCCCAATAAGGTCCCAGTAAGAAGTGCCCCCATAGATTCCCCCCAATCATGTGCCAGTAACAAGTGCCTCTCCCCCTTCCTCATGTCCCAGTAACAAGTGCCTCTCCCCCACCCCATCATGTGCCAGTAACAAGTGCCTCCCTGCCCCCTCATAATGTCCCAGTAACAAGTGCCTCCCCCCCCACCCCATCATGTGCCAGTAACAAGTGCCTTCCCCCCACCCCATCATGTGCCAGTAACAAGTGCCTCCCCCCCATCATGTCCCAGTGACATATGCCTCCCCCCCTCATTATGTCCCAGTAACAAGTGCCGCCCCCTATCATGTCCCAGTAAAAAGTGCCTCTCCCTCCCATCATGTCCTAGTAACAAATGCCTCCCCCCTTCATCATGTTCTAGTAACAAGTGCCTCTCCCCCTCATCATGTCCCAGTAACAAATGCCTACCCCCCTCATGTCCCAGTAACAAGTGCCCCCCCCCATCATGTCCCAGTAACAAGGTAACAAGTGAACAAGTGCCTCCTCCCTCATCATGTCCCAGTAACAAGTGAACAAGTGCCTCCCCCAACCTCCCCTCCTCCTTATCATATGCCAGTAAGTGCATCTTATTAAGAAGAAAAAAACACTTATACTTAACTCCATGGCAGCGATGCGGCTTGTGTCCCGTGTACGGCTCAGGCCTTGTGTCGGCAGCCTATCAGAGGAACGGAGAGGGAGACGCCTCCCTCCCCTGCCCCACCGCACAACCATCTGTATCGCTGTCCTTAGGACGGCGATACAGATGGCTACGGAGATGAACGTCTCCACAGTGTAAGCGTTCATCTCCCTGTGCCCTGCTGCCTCCGCCATTGCTGCCCACATTCTGCTGCCCCCTACACAGGATCCGCCAGTGGCCCCCGCCCACCGAGTCAGTCCAACTGTTGACCTGAGCAGCAGGCGGGAGAAATAGGCAAGAGATGAGCAGCAGAGCAGCAGCTGCACATCAGTCACTGTAAAGGGCTTCAGGTATGTGAAGAATGTGATGATGTGTCTGTGCTCTCAGCACTGCCTGTGTGCCCCCTGTCAGCTTGTGCTTCCGCTACTCTGTTCACCGGTCCTGACTCTCACAAAGAGTTCAGAGTTGATTTGATTTTCTAACAAAGTTTGCCTGGCCAGAAACGCCCCAACCCCATGGACCCACCCACCAGCTAGCTCTCCCCATGGCCCCTGTCTGCACCTCCCCCGCCCGTATCTGTGCCCCCCCTGGCCCCTGTCTGCACCCCTCCGGCCCTTATCTGTGCCCCATAGCCTTTGTCTGTGCCCCTGGCCCCTGTCTGCACCCCTCTGGCCCTTATTTGTGCCCCCCTAGCCTCTGTCTGTGCCCCTGGCCCCTGTCTGAACCCCTCTGGCCCTTTTCTGTGCCCCCCAGCCTTTGTCTGTGCCCCTGGCTGCGCCTCTCTGGCCCTTGTCTCTGCCCCCTTGGCCCCTGCGTGTGCCCCCTGGTCCTTATCTGTGCCCACCCCTGGCTGTGCCTCCCTGGCCCTTGTCTCTGCCCCCTTGGTTCCTGTGTGTGCCACCCTGGCCCTTTCTGTGCCCCCAGGCCCCTGTCTGCTCCTCCCTGGCCCCTGTCTGCACCCTGGGCCCTGGCCCTTATCTGTGCCCTTACTGGCTGCTAAGCGCGGGGGGGGGGGGCAATACAAAAATTTGCTGCAGGGCCCAGTCACTTGTAGTTACGCCACTGGGGGGAGGGCTCTACTTGTATAAGCGTTTAATTGAATAGGTTCTGTAGACAGCTATGTGCAATCAACGGATGACGGTATAAAAGGAGTGCACTTCTTCTTGACGCTAACATTGACTTGTAAGGCTGAGTTCATTCTTGAGTTATATGGTCAGTTTTGGCCCAGTGACTGCCCAAATAAGTAAAGTGTGCTGTGATTCTAAGAGCGACGCCTGTCATCTGCACGTCATGCGGACTCATAGTCTTATTTCACTACCAAAGCAGACTCCCTATGCGTGTTACTGCAAGGCACTGTGTTCTACAGCACTATAAAGAATCTCAGCAGCCAGGATATAGAAGTTTTTTAACAAAATTCACCACTAACATATTGGGATCGATTCGAATTTTTCCTGAAAAATTCTGTCATCCGGCTAATCAAATTTTTGAAAAATTCGCTCATCTCTAATCACCATATTCTGATACCCATAACTTTTAAAATTTATATCTACGGAGGGTTCACTTTTTCCCGGGCAGTATGTAGTTTTTATTGATACCATTTTGGTCACTTTTTATTCAATTTTTACCAGAGGTGAAGCATCTAAAATACAGTGAATCAGCTATTTTTTTATGTCATTCACCATGTGGGATAAATACGTTTAGATTTTATTAGTATGGGCATTTTGAGATGTGGCAATGCTAAAGATGTTTATATTTTATTCTTTATATTTATTTATTTTTATTATGGGGGAAAGGTCATGATTTGAATTTTAATATTTATATTTTTAAAAAACTTTTTTCGTCTCAGGACTTGAAGATATGATTGTTAGATGCATTTAATACATTCCTATGGAGCCCTACCATTGAGGCTATTACAGTAAATGAACGGCTCATCCAATCCCCACACTCAGCGCTCACAGAAAAAGCCACATCAGATGCCATTGTAACAATTGACCATGACATCTGATGAGTTAAATATCTGTTATTGGCTTTATTGTTGATGACAAACATTAGCCCCAGGTACTGTATCTGCTGTTTAAAATAGCAGAAACCTAGCGGCTTTGAGCGAGTCCCCAGGAGTTAAGCAAATTTAAGGTACATAACATGTTCAATGTGCCCACCATTTGAACACTGAATTAAACATTAAACCGTGTGCATCTGGCAGAATGGGGAACACATCGATCAAGTGATGTAACACACTTTAGAAAACTTTGATCCCACTTAACTCTTAAATAGGTAAAGATTAGAGATAAGCGAATTTTAAAAAAATTCGATTTGCTGGTTGGTCGAATTTTTCGGGAAAAATTTGATTCGATCCGAATATATTCGCAGCAAATTACATTAAAAAACGTCTATTTCCTGGCTGCTGAGAGCCTTAATAGTGGTGTAGAACACTGTGTCTTGCAGTAACACGCATAGGAAGACATGCAGATGACAGGCATCGTTCTTAGAATCACTGCATACTTCACTTATTTGGGCGGACACGGGGCAAAAACTGACCAAATAACTCTAGTATCAACTCAGACTTACAGGTAGATGTTATCGTCTAGAAGAAGTGCACTCCTTTTATACCCTCGTCAGCTGATTCCACATAGATGTCTACAGAACCTGTTCTATTAAACTCTTGTACAAGTAGAGTCCCCCGGCAGAGTGAAAAGGGTGTCAGCAGTAAGTTTGTGTTGACCTCATCGATTATTTTGCCCTTCCTCTAAACAGTCAGAACAATAACCCACAAAAACAGATCCTGTCTGTGGAGCATATGCCTTCACTCGGTCAGCATATGGTCAAAATTCCATCAATATTGCTAATGCCAAAAAAAAAAACAAAGAGTGGATATAAAACAGAGATGACTGAATGGAATATTTGCATGTCTTCTGTGTTTTGTATCCACTACTGATTTTGGCTACCAAATTATAAGCCATTTCTGATGGGACCATACAGGAATTTCAGATGCTACACAGACAGAATCCGTTGTGCTTCTCATTTTGCCATTCTTCTGACAGATCAGAAGAAGTGTCAAATAAATCATGATGTCAGCAAGGAAAAAAGCCAAAATAGTGGACCAGTAGAGTTGAGCGAACACCTGGATGTTCGGGTTCGAGAAAGAAGTTCAGCCGAACTTCACAAAAATGTTCGGGTTCGGGATCCGAACTCGACCCGAACTTGACCCCGAACCCGAATCCCATTGAAGTCAATGGGGACTCGAACTTTTGGGCACTAAGAATGCTGTAAAATAGCCCTGGAAAGGGCTAGAGGACTGCAAACGGCATCAAAATGTAGGTAAACCCCCTCCAAACAAATGGGCATATGGAAATGACTTAAAATTAAATAAAATAAATAAAAATTAACCAATATCAATTGGAAACTTGGAGGAGGAGGTGGAATAGGAGGTTGGGGTGGCATCAGGTGGGAATGCTATGGGAGTTGAAGTTCTCATCACAGCCAAAATGAATTCATGTCTGCCTGCAGTCCCACAGGCCTCATTCACAGACTCAGGGCCATGGCGACCATATATGGGAGTTGAAGTTCACTTAACAGCCAAGAAGGATTCATGTCTACCAGCAGTGTCACAGGCCTCACTCACAGACTCAGGGCAATGGAAACCATACATGGGAGTTGAAGTTGTCATCACAGCCAAGAAGGAATCATGTCTGCCTGCAGGGCCACAGGCCACAATCAAACATTCAGGCCCATGGGACCCACAAAGAGGAGAGTTAAAATCACGCCAAGACAGTATTGATTTCACCCAGCAATGCCACAGGCCTCATTCACAGATTCAAACCCATGTCACCCATAAAGAGGAGAGTGACAATCATGCCAAAACAGTATTGATTTCACCCAGTAGTGCCACAGGCCTCATTCACTAATTCAGGACGATGGCACCCGCAAAGAGGAGAGCGGTCCCGCAACAGCAACACAGGCCTCAGGTCAACCTGCAATGGAACAGGCCATTATCATTTATGTAGGCCCCTGATACCCAGACAGAGGAGAGGCCATTTGACAGTAAAATGAGGTTAATGTCTCCCACCAATGCAGCAAGCGATTAAAAGAAATATAGGCCCCTGACAACTAGACAATGAAGCGGTCATTTGACAGTAAAAAGAGGTTAATGTCTCCCATCAATGCAGCAAGTGATGAAACAAAATATAGACCCTTGACAACCAGACAATGTAGAAGTCATTTGACAGTATAAAGAGTTTAATGTCTCCCACCAATGCAGCAAGAGATGAAACGAAATATAGGCCCCTGACAACCAGACAATGGGGCTGTCATTTGACAGTAAAAAGAGGTTAATGTCTCTCACCAATACAGCAGGTGATGAAACAAAATATAGGCCCCTGACAACCAGACAATTGGGCAGTCATTTGACATTAAAAAGAGGTTAATGTCACCCACCAAAGCAACAGGTGATTATCTGAAATGTAGGCCCCTGGCACCCAGACAGAGGAGAGAGGTCCCATAGCAGAAAATCAGTCTTCATGTCACCCAGCAATGGAAAAGGCCACTTTCAGTTATTTAGGCCCCAGCAGCCAGACAGAGGAGAGAGGTCCCATAGCAGAAAATCAAGCTTGATGTCACCCACCAAAGCAGCAGGCGATTAAAAGAAATATAGGCCCCTGACACCTAGACAGAGTAGAGGTTCATTCAACTTGGGGTTGCCCACAAAATAATGATACAATTTAAAAAAGAGGATTCAATAAAGTGCACTGGAGTACAAGAATTTATGGTTCAGGGTGAGGCAGTTATATATGTTTATTCTGCACAAGGTACAAACAAGTCCTGTGGGATCCATGCCTGGTTCATTTTAATGAATATGAGCTTGTCCACGTTGGCTGTGGACAGACGGCTGCATTTGTCTGTAATGATGCCCCCTGCCGTGCTAAATACACGTTCAGACAACACACTGGCCGCAGGGCAGGCCAGCACCTCCAAGGCATAAAGGGCAAGCTCTGGCCATGTGGACAATTTGGAGACCCAGAAGCTGAATGGGGCAGAACCATCAGTCAGCACGTGGAGGCGTGTGCACACGTACTGTTCTACCATGTTTTTGAAATGTTGCCTTCTGCTAACACGTTCTCTATCTGTTGGTGGTGCAGTTTGCTGTGGCGTGGTCACAAAACTTTTCCACATCTCGACCATGCTAACCCTGCTGTCTGAGGAGCTGGCTGTGGCACAGCTGCATTGGCGACCTCTTCCTCCTCCTCCACCTCTGCCTTCGCCATGTGCTTCCACTTGGTCCCCCGTGTCAGTTGGGAATGCCCTCAGGAGCGCGTCTACCAGCGTGCGATTGTAGTTGCGAGTCTTCCTATCACGCTCCAGCGCGGGGATTAAGGTGGGCACGTTGTCTTTGTACCGGGGATCAAGCAGGGTGGCAACCCAGTATTCAGCACAAGTTAAAATGTCGGCAACTCTGCTGTCATTGCGCAGGCACTGCAGCATGTAGTTGCTCATGTGTGCCAGGCTGCCCAGAGGTAACGATAAGCTGTCCACTGTAGGTGGTGTATCATCTGTGTCCTCTGTATCCCCCCAGCCACACTCCAGTGATGGCCCTGAGCTGCGTAGGGTGCCACCCTGCAGTGAAACCGGTTCCTCCTCTTCCTCCTCTACCTCCTCCTCCTCCAGAAGTGTGCCCTGGCCTCTGCTGGTGCAGGAACCCATCCTCTGAACCACTTCTGCATGACCTGCCTGAAACCCTGTGAAATGCCCCCTCTTCCTCCTCCTCCTGTGCTGCATCCTCTTCCATCACCGTAATATTTTTTTCAGGGAGACGTAGAAGGGGTATTGTAATGCTAACAATGGCATCATCAGCACTGGCCATGTTGGTTGAGTACTGCAAAGACCGCAACAAGGTACACAGGTCTAGCATGCAGGCCCAGTCACTAGTGGTGAAGTGGTGCTGATCCGCAGAGCGACTGACCCGTGCATACTGCATCTGAAACTCCACTATCGCTCGTTGCTGCTTGCACAGTCTCTCCAGCATATGTAAGGTGGTGTCCCACCTGGTGGGCATGTCGCATATGAGGTGGTGAGCAGGAAGGCCGAATTTACGCTGCAGCGCAAACAGGCGAGCAGCAGCAGGGTGAGGATGCCTAAAGTGCGCACATACGGACCGCACTTTCAGCAGCAGCTCTGACACATCTGGGTAGTTTTTAAGAAACTTCTGCACCACCAGATTCAACACATGTGCCAGGCAAAGGATGTGAGTCAAACCGGCTAGTCCTAGAGTTGCAATTTCGCTCATTATCGCACACCACCAGGCCGGGCTTGAGTTCTATGCCCCTCCAAAGCTCCTGTGCGGTGTGGGGTTTGTCGCCCAAATACATGAGTTTTAAAATCGCCTGCTGACGTTTACCCCTGTCTGTGCTGAAGTTGTGGGTGAGGTTCTTTCGATGACCGGATGTGGGGGTGGTAGAAGAGGAGGAGGAGGAGTAGGAGGAGGAAGCAACAGGAGGCAAAGAATAATGCCCTGTGATCCTCGGTGGTGGAAGGACATGCGCCAAACCGGTATCTTCCTCGGGCCCAGCCGCCACTACGTTTACCCAGTGTGCAGTTAGGGAGATATAGCGACCCTGGCCGTGCTTACTGGTCCATGTATCTGTGGTTATGTGGACCTTGCCACAGATGGCGTTGCGCAGCGCACACTAGATTTTATCCTCCACTTGGTTGTGCAGGGAATGGACGGCATTGGTTGTGCAGGGAATGGAAAAGTAGTGGCGGCTGGAAACAACATACTGAGGGACAGCCACCACCAGCTGTTTGAAAAAGTCTGTCTCCACCAGACGGAATGACAGCATTTCAAAGGCCAGCAATTTTGAAATGCTGGCATTCAGGGCCAGGGCTCGAGGGTGGGTAGATGGGTATTTCCTCCTTCTCTCCAATGTATGGAAGATTTACAGCTGAATACTGCTGTGTGACTTGGTGGAGATGCTTGGTGATGGTGTCGTATGTGGTGGTGTTGGTGGAACATCCTCTGTTTGCTGGTCGCCAGGTGCCACGGTGACGCCAGAGGTGGAGGGAGAGGCCGAGCCAGCAGCAGAAGAGGGAGCAGAAGGAGCATGAGAGAGTTCCTTGTTTTTAAGGTGTTTACTCTACTGCAGTTCATGCTTTGCATGTAGATGCCTGGTCATGTAGGTTGTGCTCAGGTTAAGAACGTTTATGCCTCGCTTCAGGCTCTGATGGCACAAGATGCAAACCACTCATGTCTAGGGTTGAGCGAACTTGTATTTTAAGTTTGGCGTCTAAAGTTCAGGTTGGGGTTATCGAAGAATCCCGTTATGGATTCCGCTACCACGGACCATAACGGAATTTGGAAACCATAAGGGGATCCTTTAATGAACCCGAACGCTGAACTTAAAAAAACAAGTTTGCGCAACCGTGTTTTACTGCTCTACTTCCTTCTTCTCCTCCACACAGAGCACAGGAGCTCTGCCCCTCATGTCACATGATCATTATTCCAGGCCCTTTACCACCTCTTATCCAATCCAGTACTGAGCCACGTCCCCTGCACTGATCACATGATGGTGGCGACACCCCAGGTCCTTAGTGTTGTCCAAGGTTCGGGTTCATCGAAGAATCCCCTTATGGATTCAAAATTCCATTATGGTCCATAACCCGAACTTTGGACGCCGAACTTAAAATACAAGTTCGCTCAACCCTACTCGTGTTTTGTCATCAGAACATTGTGTGAAGAACTGCCATGCCAATGAACTTTTTGGAGCAGTCCTTGGTGTGCTCGGTGTCTGGGTGTGGTGGACAGTAGCAGGCGTACTGTCTCTGGAACGGCCGCTGCACTTTTGCACCCTGCTCCCTCTTTTGCTGTGCTGTTGCCTCTGTGCCACCACCGCCTCTTCCTCAGAACTGCATGCCTCACTAGCACAACCTTAAGTCCAGTCTGGGTCTAGGACTTCATCATCCTCCACATCATCTTTCACCCATTCATGACCCCTGCCCTCCTCGTCGGTCTGCACGTTGCAGAAAGTCTCAGCAGTTGGCACCTGTGTTTCGTCATCATCAGAGACGTTTTGTGGCGGTATTCCCATGTCCTCATCCTTCAACAAAAGTGGTTGAGCATCAGTGCATTCAAGGTCTTCCTCTTCTGGGGCAGGTCTAGGTGGATTGGCCTGGGGAAACCCTGCCAACAGAATCATCAAAAAGCATGAGACTTTCTTGCATAATTTGGGGCTCTGACTGCTTGGCTGATTTGCAAGGGGGTGAGGTGGAAGACTGACGGGCATGGGCTGCAGGGGCCAACTCTGAGCTTTCTGCAGAGGACTGGGTCTTAGATACTGTGTAGGAACTGGAGGCACTGTCAGCCACCCAATCTACTGTTGCCTGTACATGTTCTGGCTTCACCATCCGTAAAGAGACATTTGGGCCTATCAAATAACGCTGCAGATTCTGTTGCCTACTCGAACCAGAGGAAGGTGTTTGGCTTGGAGCGGTAGTTGGCACTGAACCACCACGTCCATGCCCACGTCCCATATTTGATGTTCTCCTCATTATTTGCATTCACCCACCAAGCTAAAAGATTGGTCTCTCTCCGGTGTCAATTTACCTGCCACTAGTCGACAATTATGTTCGCTAAGGCAGTGCCCGTGACATAAAAATTCTCTGTGGACCCAGAATAATGTTTTTTGTGCCCAAAATACACTGATTCACAATTTCTATTTGCAAATGTAAAAACATTTTTTGGTATGCTGTATGCACAACTGGTTTTTGGAACAAAAACAAGTATTTTTGTAATAAAATACAGAAAATTAGTGTTTCACTGCTGTAAATGGAAATTAATTACTTACACGCCGGACGCACAACTGTTTTTTCGGCTAAAAACACAGCTTTTTTTCAATAAAACCCCAAAATGCAGTTTTTAACTCATGTACATTAAAAGTAGATATTTATACTATGTATGGACACCAGATTTAGGGACCCAGAACACAGATTTGGTCACCAAAATTCACAAATGCAGTATTTAACTGCTATAAATTGTAAATAATTATTTAAATGATGGATGCACAACTGTTTTTTCAGCCTAAAACACAGCTTTTTTCAATAAAACCCCAAAATGCAGTTTTTTACTGCTGTAAATTTAAATTAGATATTTATACCGTGTATGTACAACTGCTTTTTTCACACAAAAAAGAATAATGCACTATTTCTCAGCTGTAATGGGAAATTGGTATTTAGGCGGTGTATTTCAAGATGCTCTGTGGATCAGGATTACCACTCTTTTGTCAAAAAATACACTTATGCTGTATTTCACAGCAGCAATGTAAAGTAGGTGGTTGTAATGGGTATTTTAGACTGTTTGGTGGACCTTGAATAATGTTTTTCTGTCTATAAAAAACAAAAAAGCACTATTTCCATGCAGAACTATAAAATATGTAGTTGGACCGTGTATGCAGAACTTTTTTGTGGACAAGGAATACGGTTTTTCCCCAAAAATTACATGGATTCTCTATTTCACCGCAGAAATGTCAAATATATATTTTGGCGGAGTAAAATAGGCTTGAAAATACACTGATGCACTATTTGATAGCTGACATGGAATATACGGTTTAGTGCATAGTATACAAAAGTGCTCTGTGGCACCACAGAGCCCAGGCTAGACAAATGGACTATGTCAAGGCTTTTGTAACTAAAATTCACAAATGCAGTTTTTTCACTGCTGTAAACAAAATGTAGGTATTTATACGGTGTATGTACAACTGCTTTGCGAAGCAGGAATTTTGCTTTTTTCACACACAAAATAAAAGAATAATGCACTATTTCTCAGGTGTAATGTGAAATTGGTATTTAGGCGGTGTATTTCAAAATGCTTTGTGGATCAGGATTTCCACTTTTTTGTCCAAAAAAAACACTTATGCTGTATTTCACAGCATCGATGTAAAATAGGTAGTTTCAGACTGTTTGGTGGACCTTGAATAACCTTTTTTTTTTCTAAAAAAAACCAAAGAAGCACTATTTCCATGCAGAAATATAAACTATGTCATTGGACGGTGTATGCAGAACTGTTTTGTGGACAGGGAATATGTTTTTTTCCCCCAAAATTACACGGACTCTCTATTTCACCGCAGAAATGTCAAATATATATTTTGGCGGTGTAAAATAGGCTTGGTAGGAAAGGAAGAGATGTCCAGCTCCAAAAATAGTGGTAGAAAAATCTTGTATCTTTATTCTGCAGTAATAAAAACTTCCATACAGGATGCTAAAGTCAACATGTTTCAGACCATCACATATTCAAGGTCCTTCCTCCTTGTCAGGATAACTCAGAATGGCATGGTGACATAGTTTGGAGATGGCAGCAGCAGCTGCATCAGGACACCACAAAGTGACCTGGTAGCAGAGTTGGGAGGTGGGTGGCAATACCAGTACCTGCTGAGGAAGGTGGGTGAAATAAGGAGCACTTAGAATCAGATTTGTGGGATCAGGCGAGTTGCAGCATCAAAGTAGTAGCTGAGGCAGGTAGTCAGAAGAAACCGGTCTCTTGTATCAAAGTGTTGGTGTGGCACCATGGATGATCTAGTAATTGGTAGTTGGAAATCCTGGCTGATCCACGCCTGATTCATCTTGACAAAAGTCTGTCTCTCGACATTTTGATCCTGGCTGATCCACGCCTGATTCATCTTGACAAAGGTCAGTCTCTCCACATTTTGGGGCAACTATGGCCCCCGCTGCACTAAACACCTGCTCAGATGCCACACTACTGGCCGGGCAGGACAGCTTTTTCAGGGCAAACTCTGCAAGTTGTGGCCACAAATCCAGTTTGGCTACCCAGTAGTCCAGGGGATCTTCAATGTGGGGTGGCATGAGGCTGTATGTACAAGTATGCCACCACCTGCTGGTTCAGGTCCTGCTCCAGGTCTACCTGCTACTGCTGCTGCTGGTGAGTAGTTTCTTCACTATGTGGGTGAAGAAAGCTACTCATCAGCGACTGTAGACTTAGGCTGCTGCTGATGGATCTGGTACTGCTCCTGCCACCCCACCACTCCCCAGCAGCCATGGCAGTGGAATGTGAGAACAGAGGGACTCCCCGGTCAGACATGCGAGAGGATGGACAATGGCGCAGATAGGCAGTAGCCAACTGAATACATAGGATGTCTCGATAGTAGTTCAGCTTGTCCTCCCTCTCAGCGGGTGTAAAAAAGTCCCCCATTCTGGACCGGTAGTGAGGGTCCAACAAGGTGGAGAGCCAGAAGTCATTCCTCTGCCGAATGGTGACAATTCAGCTGTCACCATGCAAGCAAGTGAGCATGCATCGGGCCATTTGTGCAAGTGACTCGGAGGGACTCCCTGCCACCATCTCCACTGTATACTGCCATGGTGTGTCAAGGTCCTCTGTCTCGATTTCCTTATCACCCTGTAGCTCCTCTGGCTGCTCCTCTTGTCCTGTCATCTGAATAGAAAAACCACCCACTTGGCTTTACATTGCCTGTGCTCCAATGTCCTCTTCTTCCTACTCCTCCTCTTCCAGTTCAGCCCCCACAGGGCTCATGTGGCCATGAGATCAAGGCACCATGTCGCCTGTCCCCTGACCAGCCAGTGTTACCACCATCTGTTCCAGGACATGAAGCAGTGGAATGACGTTGTAGTCCTGGCGACCGACAAATAACGTGGCATCCTCAAAAGGCCTGAGCAAATGGCAGGTGTCACGCATGAGCTGCCACTGGCTGACATTGAAGTTACACAGGGGAGTACTCCTATCCATTGGCATCATCAAAAAATCGATGATGGCCTTTCTCTGTTCGTATAGTCGGTCCAACATATGGAGGGTGGAATTCCAATGGATGGAAACGTTGCATATCAACCTATGTTGGGGGATGCCATTCTGCTGCTGCAGCTCAAGGAGGGTGTGCTTTGCGGTGCATGAGTGGTTGAAGTACATGCAAAGTTTCCTGGCCATTTTTAGGATGTCTTGCAGATGGGTGAAAGACTTCAGGAACTGATTGACAACCAGATTGAACATGTGTGCCATGCAGGGCGCATGGATCAGCCTTCCTTGACGCAGCGCCAACACCATGTTCTTCCTGCTGTCGGTCAGCATGGTTTAGATTTTCAGTTGTCGCGGAGAAAGCCAGGATTCGATTTCTTTATGCATCACATGGAGCAGTTCCTCCTCTGTGTGATTCTGTTCGCCAAGGCAAACGAGGTGCAGAACAGCTTGACACCGCCAAGCCATGCACATATGGTATGCTGGAGGTACACTGTGACTTGTCCCTGCAGTGGAGGCTGAGGACATAGTGGAGAATGAGGAGGCAGAGGCGGACATTGTTGAAGGACCAACAGCATGACAATGTGGAGGCAGAAGCAGCTTCACCTGTCCAAGTCACTGGTGTGGCTGTGCAGTAACCGCATTAACCCAGTGGGTCGTAAAGGACATGTATTGTCCCTGACGGTAGTTACAGCTCGACACGTTGAAGCTGCCGTGCAATTTGGCAGAAACCGATGGTCTCAAGGACTGGTCCATCTCTGTTCTACATGTATGTGCTGGGCTGGAATCGCCTTTTTTGCAAACAAAGGATGGCTTGGAACTCTCCACCTTGGCTCGGCACAAGCCATCAGTTCTCTGAAAGGTGCAAAGTCCACTACTTGGAAATGGAGGGACTGAAGAACCAGCATCTTGGACAGGGGCACGTTCCCCTTCTGCACCGTTGGATGCATGCACGCATACTGTTGTCTATTGGCAATCGCTTTGGTGAGTGATTGCTGATGGAATGACTGATGAGGAGGAGCAGGAGCATCTGGATCAGCAGAAGATGGGATTGACAGACAGCTCCCTTTGGCTGAGGTGGTGGAGCCTTGACTGGCTTAAACTGGGTGGGTGCCACTGGGTGATGTAGCGGTAGCTGCGGCAGGTGGACCACCATATGGGAGCAACTGTTCTCCCAGGCCACTTTTTGGTGACACTTTATATGTTGACGCAGGGCCGTGGTGCCAACATTGGCACACTGGTCACGCTTCACCTTCTCCCCATATATTCTACATATTGTCATGTTGACCCGCTTTCGGCAGCTTAACAAAAAACTGCCACACTGCCGAGTACCTGATATTCCAACCAACAATACTCCTGGGCTTACTGCTACCGCCGCTGCTTCCGTGAACCCGTGCACCACTCCTTTCCAGGCAGGTAGGAGGCTGCAAAGCGGCTGGTCTACCCTGTGCCCCCACTGCTGCCACCCTGCTAACTGCCGGCCACGTTAGCGACTTGCTGACTCAGCAGCTGTCTGACGGGTAAGCTGCCACCCGCTTCTCCTGATGATGATGAAGCCCCTTCTTCATCCAGCTCCCAAGTGCGATCGGCTTCATCATCATCGAGTAGTGTCTACACTTCACTGATATCCTCCTCAATGGCATCTGTGTTAGGAGCCTGACCACTCGCAACACAAGCTCCCGTGCCACTCTCCTCATCACTACTTGCCCGCCTAGCGGAGGAGGCGGTGGATGTCTCCTCCACATCTTGGCTGGGCAGTAGCTGCTGACTATCCTTTAGTAGCTCTTCCTCGCTGAAAAGTGAAACTGAGTCCACTGCATGTAGTACTTCTCGCGGTGAGGAAACAGAAAAGGCCAGAGGCAGGTTGAGGACAGGTGAGGGTACAGGGCCTGCTTGCGGGCCATGCCAACTAAAGGTTGTGTCTGACCAATCCACCGACTGTTGGATGGGGGTGTCTGATGTCACTTGGGATGAAGTGGATGACCGAGTTAACCAATCAAGACCTGCTGGATTGCTGGTCAAGACACGACCACTAGATGACACTGGGAGCTGAGGTCTCTCGCTGTGACAACTGTTGCCACGACCCCTTACTCTGCTGTGACCTCTGCTTACGCCAGAAACATTCAGGCTTCTGCCACTACTCTGTGCATGGCCTGGCACTTCTCTGCCTGACATACTTTTAGCTGAACTAAACAAATTAAACGGAAATTAATACACCCCTAAATGCGACAAATATATTTTTATTTTTGGAAGAAAATAGGCCACTAAACGCTTTCACCACAAATAACTGCGGAAATGAACTGAGAATATATTTTTCTTGTTGTTATAAAATACCCCCCTATACGAAATCACCAGAAATAACTGCCACAGTGCAGTGGGTATATATTTTTCTTTTTTTACTGAAATACACCTCTATACGATTTCACCAGATATAACTGCAGAAGTGGCCTCAGAATATATATTTCTTGTTGGACTAAAATAGGTGACTATACGCTTTCACCCGAAAGAACTGGAACAGTGCAGTGCGTATATATTTTTATTTTTTTACTGATATGTGCCTTTATACGCTTTCACCAGAAATAACTGCAGAAGTGACCTGAGAATATATATTTCTTGTTGGACTGAAATAGGCCACTATACGCTTTCACCAGAAATAACTGCAGAAGTGAAATGCGTATATCTTTTTTCTTGTAGTACTGAATAAGATACTAAGATATAAGCCATTAATGGCTTTCCAACATTAATACTTGCAGCCCAATAACAAAAAGCTGGAATGACAGAGCTGTCTAATGACTATTTGGATCCCCAAATAATCTTTCCCTGCACTTGTAAATCACTTTCCTATCAATGTCCCTAGTGCATTCTGAAGTCTCTCCCTGCACTAAGATGCTGTGAAATGATTCCGCCCTATCCTTTCCCTGCACTTATAAATCATTTTTTCTGTCTTTTTTTTCTACAATCGTTTTTCAAATTGTTGTTCCTAGCACCTTCACACATCTGTCCCTGCACTCTGAATGCAGGAAAATGTCTGATTGTAAG
Organism: Bufotes viridis; assembly: GCA_033119425.1. Lineage (NCBI taxonomy): Eukaryota > Metazoa > Chordata > Amphibia > Anura > Bufonidae > Bufotes > Bufotes viridis. The sequence continues at coordinate 207,740,207 of CM065590.1, read as the reverse complement.
ATGGCCACCGTATTTATAGGGATGTTACATCACAGGGCTGACTGGCTGCTGATTGGCTGCATGCAGGAATGTCAATCTGGGTGATCCCACCTTCCCAGAGTTCCTTGCCCCATTTCATCAGTCCTCACAAGTGTATCCGTCATTTTAGGAAAATTGCGATTCATTACCCTGAAGAGCGAGGAAATTTGCATTAGTTGCAAATCAAATTTTTTCCTGAAATTCTAAACGAATTCCACTTTGTCAGCTTCGATTCGCATATCTGTAGTAAAAATAGGTCAAAACTGATACTTCAAGTGTGTTTCTGTGTAAGGATACTTTCACATTAGCATTAGCAGGGTCCGGCAGGCTGTGTTGGCATGGAAACAGCCTCCTGGTTCCGTACTACTGATAGTCCATGTGTGCCACCGAAAGTCCTCATGCTGCAGTTTTTGTCTAGTCGCCTCTTGGCATGTTTTCCGTACTGCGGCCACATATGCTGCCTGTCCGCTTTATAGTTAATGGGGGTGGAGCAGACTTTCAGCGGCACACATGGGTTGGTGTTAGTACGGCCTACCCGTTAGAACAGCCTGCCCAACCCTGCTAACACTAATGTGAAAGTAGCCTAAATTCTAGCCAAGACTGATATTCTGCATGACTCCTTTACAATTGTAAAAACCTGGGCTGAATTTAATATGGTGGATTTCAAAATGGCATCCTAAAACATTTCCTCCACTAAATAATGCAGCCTCCCTTCCAATTAATACATTCACACATTGCATCAGTTAAAAGGGTGTCTCCAGGCTTACAGTATGCCTCACCCTGTGAATCTATCTATCTATCTATCTATCTATCTATCTATCTATCTATCTATCCATCTATATCTGAACTCTGAATATGCAGACTGTTGAAAAATAAGTTACACTGTTTCATTTGATTATAGAAAAATACATTTATTTTAAAAAATATGTTATTCATGATAATGACTGACCTACTGTAGCCACCACATGCTGCATGAAGGGAAAATAAAATAAAATATGCAGATATATAGTTTCTTAGATCACCATGAAACATGAACTGGAAGGTAGTAAATAAGCATCTTAATGTAAATTAACATATGCTGTGCTACACAACTTAAAGCATTTTATCTGTAAAAATGCCTCCATCCTTTCAGTTGGGTTTACAACACCATCTGTTTTAATTATACTTTTGGTGGTGTGCTATAAAGTTAATAGAACTTGTACTACAAAGTCAATCTAAAACAATGGGGTTTTTCACCGAAGTTGTGTCTCTGAAAACTCATTGCTTGGGTCTCAGTGTAATAAACTTTGCAAGTGTTAGATTACTGTCAGCACTCAACAGATGCTCCTTTATTTTGTCCCTTATGTGAAATACACATTTCTGTCGAGTAATGATATTATTCAAGTAATTATTTAGTGAAGACAAATACTCTTAAATTGATTGTATGTTGATAACTTTTAATTTTGCTAGATTTTTCTTTAGTTTGTTCTATTTTCTACAGTAATATAATTAACACAACATTCAACATGCAATTTGGTATACATTAACCCAATTCTGCAGTAAAAAAGCTATAAAATGGTGTTTTTTACTTTGATTCTAAAATGTTCATTTAAGTAAAAATCTGAATGAAGAAACAGTTGTTAAAGGACAGAAAAATTAAGTAAATTGAATGTGATAAATAGGAAAACCTAACAGGGTGGTGACATTTAGCGTGTTGTCAAATACACTCCTCAACACTGAAACTGAAACACCAAGAAGGAAAATCTATGGAATTATGAAAACCACAGGATCGAAAGATATATTAACGATATATGCAAATGATAAAATGATAACTTAATATTTAAAACATCTTGATTCCCATTGCAATTACTGACCAATGTCCAAGATGTGTTTGATGCCATGGTAGCACATTTGGGTCACATAGAGTCCTCACAGTAACATGAGCAACATGTGGCCTGGCATTGTCATGGGACACTTTGGAGAAATGGCTATATAACTGATTCCATGACCAAACCAATGTAACACCGAGCTTTAAGCATAACTGAATTGAAGACTAGTGGGATCTGGCTAGCATACAATATGCCACCCCACACCATAATCCTGAGAGTAGGACCAATGTGATGTTTGCTTGTGAACGTCTCTTCATTGTGTTCCCCACAAGCTCTCCAGAACTATATCTGGCTGTCCTTCTGTCCAAGATAAAAGTGGAACTCTCTAAAGAGGACAGATCTCTATTCCAGCCTCCATTGCCATTTTGCTGTGCACCATGCATAGCCTTTGAAAGTGGGGCATAATGTCAATGGAACACCTGTAGCTGGTCATCTGGCTTGTAGCCCAGTATCATGCAAACACTTTCTGATCATTTGTGTAAACAGTTTGCCACTTTAGGCTTGGAATGCCATGTTCAATTTGACTTGCAGTACAGAATGAATCACTATGTGTCATTTTTCTAATTAGATGATCTGTCTGTGTAGAGGTTCGTCTCTGTGCACCTCTTGCTGTCATTCCAGTTCGTCACTGTTCACCTAACCACCAGGAAACATAACATTGAACAGTACTGAATCTCGACCTAGGTGAGTAGTGATCTGCCGAAGTGTCAAACCAAGGTCTCTCAGTTGAAGAATTCTGTCCCTTTCAGTTTGCAACAAGTGGAGACAAATGGCATGTCGACTAGTAGGGGGCATCATACAATAATGCCACACAATTTGATCCAAATTTTGAGGTTTCAGGTGGCTAAAAAACTTTGCTTTTAATCTGTTTTTATATAAATATCAAAAGACCCAATGAGGTGGCTGAGGATACGTTTGAATCATAAGGTTTAATGGCTAAAAGCTATATAGTCCTGTTTGTGGCCTAGTGATATAAAACTTTACTTTTATTCATATAGTTAAAAGTAGCCCCCTAGAATTAAAAATCCTCAACCACCCTCAGTGTAGTGTTGATCGTGAATATTCGAATCGAAATTTTTTTAGCGCGAATATCGGCACTTCGAGAATTTGCGAAAATCTAGAATATAGTGCTATATATTCGTAATCGTGAATACTCTAGTTTTTCATCAGTACTACTGCTTCTTCCTTGTGGGCCAATTAGAAGGCTGCAATATCTTTGTCATAGCTTAGCAACATCCCTAGCAACAAATAGGAAAGTTGCTTACCCCTTTACTATTTTCTGTTGTTCTCTTGCAGTTCTGAGCGAGATAGCAGTGCCATTGCTATGCTCTGTGATTTGCAGACTCATCTGGATCCTTATTTAATTACATTAGATAGTTAGCTCATATATATAATACGGATAGTTAGTGAGACATAGTCAGTGTAGGTTAGATAGTCATATAGTGTAGCTGATAGGTTCCAGTGCAGGGTGTTAAGTAGTGTGATAGGAATTACTATGCTGTGATAGTGATTAGTGTCTCTGTTAGTTTTTAACCACTTAAGGATGCATGACGTACCAGTACGTCATGGTTACCGAGTCCTTAAGGACCCATGACATACCGATACGTCATGAGTAGTGTTGAGCGAACAGTTCGAGCATAGTTCGGGTTCGTACCGAATTTTGGGGTGTTCGGGACACGGACCCGGACCCGAACATTTTCAAAAAAGTTCGGGTTCGTTGTTCGCCGATTTCTTCCCGCATTCTGAAGGGCTGCACAGCAGCCAATCAGCTATTGTTTTACTTCTTGCCCTAAGAGCCCACCACAGGCTGTGATTGGTCAAGTGCAGCATGTGACCCAGCCTCTATTTAAGCTGGAGTCACGTAGCGCTGCACGTCACACTGCTCTGATTAGTGTAGGGAGAGGACGCAGCTGCTGTGAGGGCGAGATAAGGCAGGGAAAAGTCTGCAAAAGCACCTAATGAAGTGATCGATCTACAGCTGTGAATGATTGAACTTCTGCTAGTTACTTGCTCACTGGTTTTTAGGCTGCACAGATAGTTTCTCTGTCACTTATTTTCTGGGGTGATCGGCGGCCATTTTGTGACTTGTGGTGCACCAGAACAAGCTGCCGCCAAGTCCATCAATCCATCAATACTAGTTTTTTTTTGCTATATCCTACATCAGGGGCTTGGCTGTGCTAATTGTCAACCCTAGAAACTCAGGATAGCAATTTCTATATTTTATTAAGGGGTTAAATACAATTGCCAAAATACCAATCCCCTAAATCTGGTGTTCCAGCTTTTGCTAGCTAAGTATAATACTGTCTGCTGTTTGGCAAAGGATAGATTATTTTCTGTGGTGAAATTCAATTGTCAAAATAGCAATCCCCTAAATCTGGTGTCCCAGCACTGGCTAGCAAACTATAATAGTGTTCGCCAAAACATATATTTTGTTCTGGGGTGAAATTCAATTGCCAAAATAGCAATCCCCTAAATCTGGTGTCCCAGCACTGGCTGGCAAACTTTAATAGTGTCCGACAAAACATATATTTTGTTCTGGGGTGAAATTCAATTGCCAAAATAGCAATACCATAAATCAGTGGTTTCAGCTGTGGCTGGCCAAGTTTCATAGTGTCCTGCAAAGGATATATTTTGTTCTGGGGTGAAATTCAATGGCCAAAATAGCAATACCATAAATCAGTGGTTTCAGCTCTGGCTGGCAAATTATAATAGTGTCCGCCAAAACGTATATTTTGTTCTGGGGTGAAATTAAATTGCCAAAATAGCAATACCATAAATCAGTGGTTTCAACTGTGGCTGGCCAAGTTTTATAGTATCCTGCAAATCATATATTTTGTTCTGGGGTGAAATTCAATTGCCAAAATAGCAATACCCGTAATCTGGTGTTCCAGCTGTTGCAGGCCTAGTTTAAATCTGTCCGTACCAGGGTATATTTTGATCTGGGGTGAAATTCAATTGCCAAAATAGCAATACCATAAATCAGTGGTTTCAGCTCTGGCTGGCAAACTATAATAGTGTCCGCCAAAACAAATATTTTGTTGTGGGGTGAAATTCAAATGCCAAAATAGCAATACCATAAATCAGTGGTTTCAGCTGTGGATGGCATAGTTTCATAGTGTCCTGCAAAGGATATATTTTGTTCTGGGGTGAAATTCAATTGCCAAAATAGCAATACCGGTAATCTGGTGTTCCAGCTGTTGCAGGCCTAGTTTAAATCTGTCCGTAACAGGGTATATTTTGTTCTGGGGTGAAATTCAATTGCCAAAATAGAAATCCCCTAAATCTGGTGTCCCAGCACTGGCTGGCAACCTATAATAGTGTCCGCCAAAACATATATTTTGTTCTGGGGTGAAATTCAATTGCCAAAATAGCAATACCATAAATCAGTGGTTTCAGCTGTGGCTGGCCAAGTTTCATAGTGTCCTGCAAAGGATATATTTTGTTCTGGGGTGAAATTCAATTGCCAAAATAGCAATACCATAAATCAGTGGTTGCAGATGTGGCTGGCCAAGTTTCATAGTGTCCTGCAAATCATATATTTTGTCCTGGAGTGAAATTCAATTGCCAAAATAGCAATACCATAAATCAGTGGTTTCAGCTCTGGCTGGCAAACTATAATAGTGTCCGCCAAAACATATATTTTGTTCTGGGGTGAAATTAAATTGCCAAAATAGCAATACCATAAATCAGTGGTTTCAGCTGTGACTGGCCAAGTTTCATAGTGTCCTGCAAAGGATATATTTTGTTCTGGGGTGAAATTCAATTGCCAAAATAGCAATACCCGTAATCTGGTGTTCCAGCTGTTGCAGGCCTAGTTTAAATTTGTCCATAACAGGGTATATTTTGTTCTGGGGTGAAATTCAATTGCCAAAATAGCAATACCATAAATCAGTGGTTTCAGCACTGGCTGGCAACCTATAATAGTGTCCGCCAAAACATATATTTTGTTCTGGGGTGAAATTCAATTGCCAAAATAGCAATACCATAAATCAGTGGTTTCAGCTGTGGCTGGCCAAGTTTCATAGTGTCCTGCAAAGGATATATTTTGTTCTGGGGTGAAATTCAATTGCCAAAATAGCAATACCATAAATCAGTGGTTGCAGATGTGGCTGGCCAAGTTTCATAGTGTCCTGCAAATCATATATTTTGTTCTGGAGTGAAATTCAATTGCCAAAATAGCAATACCATAAATCAGTGGTTTCAGCTCTGGCTGGCAAACTATAATAGTGTCCACCAAAACATATATTTTGTTCTGGGGTGAAATTAAATTGCCAAAATAGCAATACCATAAATCAGTGGTTTCAGCTGTGGCTGGCCAAGTTTCATAGTGTCCTGCAAAGGATATATTTTGTTCTGGGGTGAAATTCAATTGCCAAAATAGCAATACCCGTAATCTGGTGTTCCAGCTGTTGCAGGCCAAGTTTAAATCTGTCCGTAACAGGGTATATTTTGTTCTGGGGTGAAATTCAATTGCCAAAATAGAAATCCCCTAAATCTGGTGTCCCAGCACTGGCTGGCAACCTATAATAGTGTCCGCCAAAACATATATTTTGTTCTGGGGTGAAATTCAATTGCCAAAATAGCAATACCATAAATCAGTGGTTTCAGCTGTGGCTGGCCAAGTTTCATAGTGTCCTGCAAAGGATATATTTTGTTCTGGGGTGAAATTCAATTGCCAAAATAGCAATACCATAAATCAGTGGTTGCAGATGTGGCTGGCCAAGTTTCATAGTGTCCTGCAAATCATATATTTTGTTCTGGAGTGAAATTCAATTGCCAAAATAGCAATACCATAAATCAGTGGTTTCAGCTCTGGCTGGCAAACTATAATAGTGTCCGCCAAAACATATATTTTGTTCTGGGGTGAAATTAAATTGCCAAAATAGCAATACCATAAATCAGTGGTTTCAGCTGTGGCTGGCCAAGTTTCATAGTGTCCTGCAAAGGATATATTTTGTTCTGGGGTGAAATTCAATTGCCAAAATAGCAATACCCGTAATCTGGTGTTCCAGCTGTTGCAGGCCTAGTTTAAATCTGTCCGTAACAGGGTATATTTTGTTCTGGGGTGAAATTCAATTGCCAAAATAGAAATCCCTAAATCTGGTGTCCCAGCACTGGCTGGCAACCTATAATAGTGTCCGCCAAAACATATATTTTGTTCTGGGGTGAAATTCAATTGCCAAAATAGCAATACCATAAATCAGTGGTTTCAGCTGTGGCTGGTCAAGTTTCATAGTGTCCTGTAAAGGATATATTTTGTTCTGGGGTGAAATTCAATTGCCAAAATAGCAATACCATAAATCAGTGGTTGCAGCTGTGGCTGGCCAAGTTTCATAGTGTCCTGCAAATCATATATTTTGTTCTGGAGTGAAATTCAATTGCCAAAATAGCAATACCATAAATCAGTGGTTTCAGCTCTGGCTGGCAAACTATAATAGTGTCCGCCAAAACATATATTTTGTTCTGGGGTGAAATTAAATTGCCAAAATAGCAATACCATAAATCAGTGGTTTCAGCTGTGGCTGGCCAAGTTTCATAGTGTCCTGCAAAGGATATATTTTGTTCTGGGGTGAAATTCAATTGCCAAAATAGCAATACCATAAATCAGTGGTTGCAGCTGTGGCTGGCCAAGTTTCATAGTGTCCTGCAAATCACATATTTTGTTCTGGAGTGAAATTCAATTGCCAAAATAGCAATACCATAAATCAGTGGTTTCAGCTCTGGCTGGCAAACTATAATAGTGTCCGCCAAAACATATATTTTGTTCTGGGGTGAAATTAAATTGCCAAAATAGCAATACCATAAATCAGTGGTTTCAGCTGTGGCTGGCCAAGTTTCATAGTGTCCTGCAAAGGATATATTTTGTTCTGGGGTGAAATTCAATTGCCAAAATAGCAATACCCGTAATCTGGTGTTCCAGCTGTTGCAGGCCTAGTTTAAATCTGTCCGTAACAGGGTATATTTTGTTCTGGTGTGAAATTCAATTGCCAAAATAGAAATCCCCTAAATCTGGTGTCCCAGCACTGGCTGGCAACCTATAATAGTGTCCGCCAAAACATATATTTTGTTCTGGGGTGAAATTCAATTGCCAAAATAGCAATACCATAAATCAGTGGTTTCAGCTGTGGCTGGTCAAGTTTCATAGTGTCCTGTAAAGGATATATTTTGTTCTGGGGTGAAATTCAATTGCCAAAATAGCAATACCATAAATCAGTGGTTGCAGCTGTGGCTGGCCAAGTTTCATAGTGTCCTGCAAATCATATATTTTGTTCTGGAGTGAAATTCAATTGCCAAAATAGCAATACCATAAATCAGTGGTTTCAGCTCTGGCTGGCAAACTATAATAGTGTCCGCCAAAACATATATTTTGTTCTGGGGTGAAATTAAATTGCCAAAATAGCAATACCATAAATCAGTGGTTTCAGCTGTGGCTGGCCAAGTTTCATAGTGTCCTGCAAAGGATATATTTTGTTCTGGGGTGAAATTCAATTGCCAAAATAGCAATACCATAAATCAGTGGTTGCAGCTGTGGCTGGCCAAGTTTCATAGTGTCCTGCAAATCACATATTTTGTTCTGGAGTGAAATTCAATTGCCAAAATAGCAATACCATAAATCAGTGGTTTCAGCTCTGGCTGGCAAACTATAATAGTGTCCGCCAAAACATATATTTTGTTCTGGGGTGAAATTAAATTGCCAAAATAGCAATACCATAAATCAGTGGTTTCAGCTGTGGCTGGCCAAGTTTCATAGTGTCCTGCAAAGGATATATTTTGTTCTGGGGTGAAATTCAATTGCCAAAATAGCAATACCATAAATCAGTGGTTTCCGCTCTGGCTGACCAAGTTTTATAGTGTACTGCAAATTATATATTTTGTTCTGGGGTGAAATTCAATTGCCAAAATAGCAATACCCTGAATCTGGTGTTCCAGCTGTTGCAGGCCAAGTGTAAATCTGTCCATAAAAGGATACCTTTCATCCAGGGCCAAAATACTAGCCCTAAAAGAGATATTCCCCTAAATCAGTGGTTACTGCTGTGATTGGATTAGTGTAATACGCTACATAAATAAATAGGCAGATAGTGTTCACAACATTATCTCCCACCCAGTCTTCTGCAGAAAGCGCACAGGTGGCGGCTGAAAACCAAGCCCATCAGTCTGTCACATCACCCCCATGCATATTAGGGAAACTGTCTGAGCCTCAAGTTATGCAGCAGTCTCTTATGCTGTTTGAAGACTCTGCTGGCAGGGTTTCCCAAGGGAATCCACCTAGCTCTTCCCCAGTGGTGGAAGACATAGAATGCACTGATGCTCAACCACTGATGTTTCCTGATGATGAGGACATGGGAATACCACCTCAACGTCTCTGATGATGACGAAACACAGGTGCCAACTGCTGCGTCTTTCTGCAGTGTGCAGACCGAACAAGAGGTCAGGGAGGAAGACTGTGTGGAAGACGATGCAGGGGACAATGAGGTCCTAGACCCCACATGGAATGAAGGTCGTGCCACTGACTTTCATTGTTCAGAGGAAGAGGCAGTGGTGAGACCGAGCCAACAGCGTAGCAAAAGAAGGAGCAGGTGGCAAAAGCAGAACAGTCGCCTCCAAGAGAGTTCGCCTGCTACTTGCCACCGCCACCAGGGACTGAGCACCCCAAAGGCAGCTTCAAGGAGTTCCCTGGCATGGCACTTCTTTAAACAATGTGCTGACGACAAGACCCGAGTGGTTTGTACGCTGTGCCATCAGAGCCTGAAGCGAGGCATTAACGTTCTGAACCTTAGCACAACCTGCATGACCAGGCATCTACATGCAAAGCATGAACTGCAGTGGAGTAAACACCATAAAAGCAAGGAACTCACTCTGGCTCCCCCTGCTCCCTCTTCTGCTGCTGCCTCGGCCTCTTCCTTCTCCTCAGGAGGAATGTTGGCACCTGCCGCCCACCAAACAGAGGATGTGCCACCGACACCACCACCTGCGTCACCAAGCATCCCCACCATGTCACATGGCAGCGTTCAGCTCTCCATCTCACAAACCTTGGAGAGAAAGCATAAATTCCCACCTAGCCACCTAGCCCTGGGTCTGAATGCCAGCATTTCTAAACCTCTAGCCTTTGAAATGCTGTCATTCAGGCTGGTGGACAAGGACAACTTCAAACAGCTGATGGTGGTGGCTGTACCACAGTATGTTGTTCCAAGCCGCCACTACTTCTCCAAGAGAGCCGTGCCTTCCCTGCACAACCAAGTATCCGATAAAATCAAGTGTGCACTGCGCAACGCCATCTGTGGAAAGGTCCACCTAACCACAGATACGTGGACCAGTAAGCACGACGAGGGACGCTATATCTCCCTAACTGCACACTGGGTAAATGTAGTGGCGGCTGGGCCCCAGGCAGAGATTTCCTTGGCGCACGTCCTTCCGCCGCCAAGGATCGCAGGGCATCATTTTTTGCCTCCTGTAGCCTCCTCCTCCTACTCCGCTTCCTCCTCCTCTGCTTCCACCAGCTCATCCAGTCAGCCAAACACTTTCACCACCAACTTCAGCACAGCCCGGGGGAAAACGTCAGCAGGCCATTCTGAAACTCATATGTTTGGGGGACAGGCCCCACACAGCGCAGGAGTTGTGGCGGGGTATTGAACAACAGACCGACCAGTGGTTTCTGCCGGTGGGCCTCAAGCCTGGCCTGGTGGTGTGCGATAATGGGCAAAATCTCGTCGCAGCACTGGGACTAGCCGGTTTGATGCACATCCCTTGGCTGGCGCATGTGCTGAATTTGGTGGTGCTTCATTCACAACTACCCCGACATGTCAGAGCTGCTGCATAACGTGCGGGCCGTCTGTGCACGTTTCCGGCATTCACATCCTGCCGCTGCTCGCCTGTCTGCGCTACAGCGGAACTTCGGCCTTCCCGCTCACCGCCTCATATGGGACGTGCCCACCAGGTGGAACTCCACCTTGCACATGCTGGAGAGACTGTGCGAGCAGCAGCAGGCCATAGTGGAGTTTCAGCTGCAGCACGCACGCGTCAGTCGCACTGCGGAACAGCACCACTTCACCACCAATGATTGAGCCTCCATGCGAGACCTGTGTGCCCTGTTGCGCTGTTTCGAGTACTCCACCAACATGGCCAGTGGCGATGACACCGTTATCAGCGTTACAATACCACTTCTATGTCTCCTTGAGAAAACGCTTAGGGCGATGATGGAAGAGGAGGTGGCCCAGGAGGAGGAGGAGGATGAGGGGTCATTTTTAGCACTTTCAGGCCAGTCTGTTAGAAGTGGCTCAGAGGAAGGTTTTTTGCAACAGCAGAGGCCAGGTACAAATGTGGCCAGCCAGGGCCCACTACTGGAGGACAAGGAGGATGAGGAGGAGGTGGAGGAGGATGAGGATGAAGCAGGTTCACAGCTGGGTGGCACTCGAAACAGCTCAGGCCCATCACTGGTGCGTGGCTGAGGGGATACGGAGGACAATGACGATACGCCTCCCACAGAGGACGGCTTGTCCTTTCCTCTGGGGAGCCTGGCACACAAGAGCGACTACATGCTGCAGTGCCTGCGCAACGACAGCAGAGTTGCCCACATTTTAACATGTGCGGACTACTGGTTTGCCACCCTGCTGGATCCCCGGTATAAAGACAATGTGCCCACCTTACTTCCTGCACTGGAGCGTGATAGGAAGATGCGCGAGTACAAGCTCACGCTGGTAGACTCGCTCCTGAGAGCATTCCCAAATGTCACAGGGGAACAGGTGGAAGCCCAAGGCGAAGGCAGAGGAGGAGCAAGAGGTCGCCAACGCAGCAGTGTCACGGCCAGCTCCTCTGAGGGCAGGTTTAGCATGGCAGAAATGTGGAAAAGTTTTGTCTCCACGCCACAGCTAACTGCACCACCACCTGATACGGAACGTGTTAGCAGGAGGCAGCATTTCACTAACATGGTTGAACAGTACGTCTGCACACCCCTCCACGTACTGACTGATGGTTCAGCCCCATTCACCTTCTGGGTCTCCAAATTGTCCACGTGGCCAGAGTTAGCATTTTATGCCTTGGAGGTGCTGGCCTGCCCGGCGGCCAGCGTTTTGTCTGAACGTGTATTCAGCACGGCAGGGGGCGTCATTAGTGATAAACGCAGCCGCCTGTCCACAGCCAACGTGGACAAGCTGACGTTCATAAAAATGAACCAGGCATGGATCCCACAGGACCTGTGCCTCCCTTGTGCAGAATAGACATTTATAACTGCCTCCCCCTCAACCATGTATTCTTGTACTCCGGGGCACTTCTTTATTGAATCCTCATTTTTTTAACTTTACCATGATCTTGCGGTGCAACCCAAAGTTGAATGAACCTCTCCTCTGTTTGGGTGCTGAGCCGAAATAACTGAAAGTGGCCTTCTCCAGTGGTGGGTGATATGACGCATGATTCCTTGCTGTGGGACCTCTCCTCTCTGTCTGGGTGCTGGGACCGAAATAACTGAAAGTGGCCTTCTCCAGTGGTGGGTGATATGACGCCTTATTCCTTGCTGTGGGACCTCTCTCCTCTGTCTGGGTGCTGGGGCCTAAATAACTGAAAGTGGCCTTCTCTAGTGGTGGGTGAAATGACGCATGATTCATTGCTGTGGGACCTCTCTCCTCGGTATGGGTGCTGGGCCGAAATAACTGAAAGGGGCCTTCTCCAGTGGTGGGTGATTTGACGCCTTATTCCTTGCTGCGGGACCTCTCTCCTCTGTCTGGGTGCTGGGGGCGAAACAACTGAGTGGCCTTCTCCAGTGGTGGGTGATATAATGCCTTATTCCTTGCTGTGGGACCTCTCTCCTCTGTCTGGGTGCTGGGTCCTAAATTACTGAAAGTGGCCTTCTCCAGTGGTGGGTGAAATGACACATGATTCCTTGCTGTGGGACCTCTCTCCTCTGTCTGGGTGCTGGGCCGAAATAACTGAAAGTGGCCTTCTCCAGTGGTGGGTGATATGACGCATGATTCCTTACTGTGGGACCTCTCTCCTCTGTCTGGGTGCTGGGCCGAAATAACTCAAAGTGGCCTTCTCCAGTGGTGGGTGATATGACGCATGATTCCTTGCGCTGGGACCTCTCTCTCTGTCTGGGTGCTGGGGCCGAAATAACTGAAATTTGCCTTATCCGGTGGTGGGTGATATGACGCATGATTCCTTGCTGTGGGACCTGTATCCTCGGTCTGGGTGCTGGGCTGAAATAACTGAAAGTGGCCTTCTCCAGTGGTGGGTGATATGACGCATGATTCCTTGCTGTGGGACCTCTCTCCTCTGTCTGTGTGCTGGGGCCAGAAATAACTAAAAGTGGCCTTCTCCAGTGGTGGGTGATTTGACGCATGATTCCTTGCTGTGGGACCTCTCTCCTCTGTCTGGGTGCTGGGGCCGAAATAACTGAAAGTGGCCTTCTCCGGAGGTGGGTGATATGACGCATGATTCCTTGCTGTGGGACCTCTCTCCTCTGTCTGGGTGCTGGGGCCGAAATAACTAAAAGTGGCCTTCTCCAGTGGTGGGTGATTTGACGCATGATTCCTTGCTGTGGGACCTCTCTCCTCTGTCTGGGTGCTGGGGCCGAAATAACTGAAAGTGGCCTTCTCTGGAGGTGGGTGATATGTCACATGATTCCTTGCTGTGGGACCTCTCTCCTCTGTCTGGGTGCTGGGGCCGAAATAACTGAAAGTGGCCTTCTCCAGTGGTGGGTGATATGACGCATGATTCCTTGCTGTGGGACCTCTCTCCTTTGTCTGGGTGCTGGGGCCGAAATAACTGAAAGTGGCCTTCTCCAGTGGTGGGTGATATAGCGCCTTATTTCTTGCTGTGGGACCTCTCTCCTCTGTCTGGGTGCTGGGGCTGAAATAACTGAAAGTGGCCTTCTCCAGTGGTGGGTGATATGATGCATGATTACTTGCTCTGGGACCTCTCTTCTCTGTCTGGGTGCTGGGGCCGAAATAACTGAAAGTGGCCTTCTCCGGAGGTGGGTGATATGACGCATGATTCCTTGCTGTGGGACCTCTCTCCTCTGTCTGGGTGCTGGGGCCGAAATAACTGAAAGTGGCCTTCTCCGGTGGTGGGTGATATGACGCATGATTCCTTGCTGTGGGACCTCTCTCCTCTGTCTGGGTGCTGGGGCTAAAATAACTGAAAGTGGCCTTCTCCAGTGTTGGTGATATAACGCCTTATTCCTTGCTGTGGGACCTCTCTCCTCTGTCTGGGTGCTGGGGCCGAAATAACTGAAAGTGGCCTTCTCCAGTGGTGGGTGATATAATGCCATATTCCTTGCTGTGGGACCTCTCTCCTCTGTCTGGGTGCTGGGTCCTAAATTACTGAAAGTGGCCTTCTCCAGTGGTGGGTGAAATGACACATGATTCCTTGCTGTGGGACCTCTCTCCTCTGTCTGGGTGCTGGGCCGAAATAACTGAAAGTGGCCTTCTCCAGTGGTGGGTGATATGACGCATGATTCCTTGCTGTGGGACCTCTCTCCTCTGTCTGGGTGCTGGGCCGAAATAACTCAAAGTGGCCTTCTCCAGTGGTGGGTGATATGACGCATGATTCCTTGCGCTGGGACCTCTCTCCTCTGTCTGGGTGCTGGGGCCGAAATAACTGAAATTTGCCTTATCCGGTGGTGGGTGATATGACGCATGATTCCTTGCTGTGGGACCTGTATCCTCGGTCTGGGTGCTGGGCTGAAATAACTGAAAGTGGCCTTCTCCAGTGGTGGGTGATATGACGCATGATTCCTTGCTGTGGGACCTCTCTCCTCTGTCTGTGTGCTGGGGCCGAAATAACTAAAAGTGGCCTTCTCCAGTGGTGGGTGATTTGACGCATGATTCCTTGCTGTGGGACCTCTCTCCTCTGTCTGGGTGCTGGGGCCGAAATAACTGAAAGTGGCCTTCTCCGGAGGTGGGTGATATGACGCATGATTCCTTGCTGTGGGACCTCTCTCCTCTGTCTGGGTGCTGGGGCCGAAATAACTAAAAGTGGCCTTCTCCAGTGGTGGGTGATTTGACGCATGATTCCTTGCTGTGGACCTCTCTCCTCTGTCTGGGTGCTGGGGCCGAAATAACTGAAAGTGGCCTTCTCGGAGGTGGGTGATATGTCACATGATTCCTTGCTGTGGACCTCTCCTCTGTCTGGGTGCTGGGGCCGAAATAACTGAAAGTGGCCTTCTCCAGTGGTGGGTGATATGACGCATGATTCCTTGCTGTGGGACCTCTCTCCTTTGTCTGGGTGCTGGGGCCGAAATAACTGAAAGTGGCCTTCTCCAGTGGTGGGTGATATAGCGCCTTATTTCTTGCTGTGGGACCTCTCTCCTCTGTCTGGGTGCTGGGGCTGAAATAACTGAAAGTGGCCTTCTCCAGTGGTGGGTGATATGATGCATGATTACTTGCTCTGGGACCTCTCTTCTCTGTCTGGGTGCTGGGGCCGAAATAACTGAAAGTGGCCTTCTCCGGTGGTGGGTGATATGACGCATGATTCCTTGCTGTGGGACCTCTCTCCTCTGTCTGGGTGCTGGGGCTGAAATAACTGAAAGTGGCCTTCTCCAGTGTTGGTGATATAACGCCTTATTCCTTGCTGTGGGACCTCTCTCCTCTGTCTGGGTGCTGGGGCCGAAATAACTGAAAGTGGCCTTCTCCAGTGGTGGGTGATATAATGCATGATTACTTGCTCTGGGACCTCTCTTCTCTGTCTGGGTGCTGGGGCCAAAATAACTGAAAGTGGCCTTCTCCGGAGGTGGGTGATATGACGCATGATTCCTTGCTGTGGGACCTCTCTCCTCTGTCTGGGTGCTGTGGCCGAAGTAACTGAAAGTGGCCTTCTCCGGTGGTGGGTGATATGACACATGATTCCTTGCTGTGGGACAACTCTCCTCTGTCTGGGTGCTGGGGCTGAAATAACTGAAAGTGGCCTTCTCCAGTGTTGGTGATATAACGCCTTATTCCTTGCTGTGCGACCTCTGTCTGGGTGCTGGGGCCGAAATAACTGAAAGTGGCCTTCTCCAGTGGCGGGTGATATGACGCATGATTACTTGCTGTGGGACCTCTCTTCTCTGTCTGGGTGCTGGGGCCGAAATAACTGAAAGTGGCCTTCTCCAGTGGTGGGTGATATGACACCTTATTCCTTGCTGTGGGACCTATCTCCTCTGTCTGGGTGCTGGGGCCGAAATAACTGAAAGTGGCCTTCTCCAGTGGTGGGTGAGATGACTCATGATTCTCTGCTATGGGACCTCTCTCCAATTGATATTGGTTAATTTTTATTTATTTTATTTTATTTTAATTAATTTCCCTATCCACATTTGTTTGCACGGCATTTACCTACATTTTTCTGCCTTTTGCAGCCCTATAGCCCTTTCCTGGACTATTTTACAGCCTTTTTAGTGCCCAAAAGTTCGGGTCCCCTTTGACTTCAATGGGGTTCGGGTTCGGGATAAAGTTCGGGCCGAGTTCAGATCCCGAACCCGAACATTGTCGGGAAGTTCGGCCGAACTTCTCGAACCCGAACATCCAGGTGTTCACTCATCTCTAGTCATGAGTAGTTCCGATCACTGCTGCTAAGCCGGCAGTGATCGAAACAAGGTACCTGCTGAAATCATTCAGCAGGTACCTTGTTACAATGCCCAGGGGGGTCCTGTGACCCCCCCCCCCCATATGTGCCTTTGCAGCCCCCCGACAGTATGGGATCGCAGAGGGAGGGGGTCCCCTTCCCTCCCTCCCCATCACCCACTTCTCAGTTTTGGCAGCGGGTGATGGTTACCATGGCAACAGGACGCTTTCAGAAGCATCCTGCTCTCCATGGTGCTGAAAGCCTAAGCAGACTTGTGCTAAAGGCAGAAGTCTGCTTAGACTATGTACAGTAAAAAAAAATACAGTGCAGTACACTGTATAGTGTACTGTACTGTATTATATAGACACCAGATCCACTGGGTGCTGGGGCCGAAATAACTGAAAGTGGCCTTCTCCGGAGGTGGGTGATATGACGCATGATTCCTTGCTGTAGGACCTCTCTCCTCTGGGTGCTGGGGCCGAAATAACTGAAAGTGGCCTTCTCCGGTGGTGGGTGATATGACGCATGATTCCTTGCTGTGGGACCTCTCTCCTCTGTCTGGGTGCTGGGGCTGAAATAACTGAAAGTGGCCTTCTCCAGTGTTGGTGATATAACGCCTTATTCCTTGCTGTGGGGCCTCTCTCCTCTGTCTGGGTGCTGGGGCCGAAATAACTGAAAGTGGCCTTCTCCAGTGGCGGGTGATATGACGCATGATTACTTGCTGTGGGACCTCTCTTCTCTGTCTGGGTGCTGGGGCCGAAATAATTGAAAGTGGCCTTCTCCAGTGGTGGGTGATATGACACCTTATTCCTTGCTGTGGGACCTCTCTCCTCTGTCTGGGTGCTGGGGCCGAAATAACTGAAAGTGGCCTTCTCCAGTGGTGGGTGAGATGACGCATGATTCTCTGCTATGGGACCTCTCTCCAATTGATATTGGTTAATTTTTATTTATTTTATTTTATTTTAATTAATTTCCCTATCCACATTTGTTTGCACGGCATTTACCTTCATTTTTCTGCCTTTTGCAGCCCTCTAGCCCTTTCCTGGACTATTTTACAGCCTTTTTAGTGCCCAAAAGTTCGGGTCCCCTTTGACTTCAATGGGGTTTGGGTTCGGGATAAAGTTCGGGTCGAGTTCAGATCCCGAACCCGAACATTTTCGGGAAGTTCGGCCGAACTTCTCGAACCCGAACATCCAGGTGTTCACTCATCTCTAGTCATGAGTAGTTCCGATCACTGCTGCTAAGCCGGCAGTCATCGAAACAAGGTACCTGCTGAAATCATTCAGCAGGTACCTTGTTACAATGCCCAATGACCCCCCCCCCATATGTGCCTTTGCAGCCCCCCGACAGTATGGGATCGCAGAGTGAGGGGGCCCCCTTCCCTCCCTCCCCATCACCCACTTCTCAGTTTTGGCAGCGGGTGATGGTTACCATGGCAACAGGACGCTTTCAGAAGCATCCTGCTCTCCATGGTGCTGAAAGCCTAAGCAGACTTGTGCTAAAGGCAGAAGTCTGCTTAGACTATGTACAGTAAAAAAAAATACAGTGCAGTACACTGTATAGTGTACTGTACTGTATTATATAGACACCAGATCCACTGGATCTACAAGAACCAAGTGGGTCTGGGTAAAAAAATAATTAAAAAAGTGAAAAAAAGTAAGAATAAAAAAACACATATCAATGAATAAAAATAAATGTAAAAAAAAAATGTAAAAACAATGTAAATTTTTTTTTTGTCACATCACATCTCAAAAACTGTAATAGCAAGTGAGAAAAAGTTGTATGCACCCAAAAATAGTGCCAATCAAATCGTCCCCAAAAATGAAAAAATATGGCTCCCAGACTATGGAAACATTAAAACATGAATATTTTTTTCAAAAATAATATTATTGTGTAAAACTTAAATACATACAAAAAAGGTATACATATTAGGTATTGCCACGTCCGTGACAACCGGCTCTATAAAAATAACACATGAACAAACCCCTCAGGTGAACACAGAAAAAAAAATTATACAAATACTGTGTCAAAAGTCATTTTTGTCACCTTAAATCACAAAAAGTGTAATAGCAAGCGACCAAAATGTTATATGCACCCCAAGATTTTGCCAATCAAACCGTCATCTCATCCCGCAAAAAATGAGCCCCTACATAAGACAGTCGCCCAAAAAATAAAAATTACAAATATGGCTTTCAGAATGTGGAGACACTAAAAAATTATTTTTCTCAAAAATGCTTTCATATGAAAAACTGAAACAAAAAAAACAAAAAATAGTCATATTTGGTATTGTCGCACAACCTGCTCTATAGAAATAGCACACAATCTAACCTGTCAGTTCAACGATGTAAAAAAAATAAAAATAACATTCACAAAACAACTTTTTTTTTTTTTGCAAATTTTCCATGTTAATCCATTTTTCCAGTAACAAAGCAAGGGTTAACAGCCAAACAAAACTCAATATTTATTGCCCTGATTCTATAGTTTTCAGAAACACCCCATACGTGGTCGTAAACTGCTGTATGGCCAAACGGCAGGACGTATAAGGAATGGAACGTCATATGGTTTTTGGAAGGCAGATTTTGCTGGACTGGTTTTTTTACACTATGTCCCCCTGATTTGAAGCCCCCCTGATGCACCCCTACAGTAGAAACTCCAAAAAAGTGACCCCATTTTGGAAACTACGGGATAAGGTGGCAGTTTTGTTTGCATTATTTTAGGGTAAATATGATATTTGGTTGCTCTATATTACATTTTTTTTGAGGCAAGGTAACAAAAAATTGCCATTTGCCAATAACTCTTGTGGAACACCTAAAGGGTTAACAAAGTTTGTAAAACCGGTTTTGAATACCTTGAGGGGTGAAGTTTCTTAGATGTAGTCACTTTTATGGAGTTTCTACTCTAGGGGTGAATCGGGGGGCTTCAAATCAGACATGGTGTCAAAAATCCAGTCCAGCAAAATCCGCCTTCCAAAAACCATATGGCGTTCCTTTCATTCGGCACCCTGTCGTTTGGCCATACAGCATTTTACGGCCACATATGGGGTGTTTCTGCAAACTACAGAATCAGGGCAATAAATATTGAGTTTTGTTTGGCTGTTAACCCTTGCTTCGTTACTGGAAAAAATGGATTAAAATGGAAAATTTTCAAAAAAATCGAAATTCAGAAATTTTTCTCCATTTCCCAATAACTTTTGTGGAAAACCTAAAGGGTTAACAATGTTTGTAAAATCAGTTTTGAATACCTTGAGGGGTGTAGTTTCTAGAATGGGGTCATTTTTGAGTGGTTTCTACTATGTAAGCCTCCCAAAGTGACTTCAGACCTGAACTGGTCCCTAAAAAGTGGGTTTTTGAAACTTTCTGAAACATTTCTAGATTTGCTTCTAAAATTCTAAGCCTTGTAACATCCCCAAAAAACGAAATTGCATTCCCAAAATGATCGATACATGAAGTAGACATATGGGGAATGTAAATCAATAACTTTTTTTGGCGGTAATAATATGTATCATGGAAGTAGAGAAATTGAAACTTGGAAAATTGCAAATTAAAATAAAATAAAATTTTTCAACTCCATTTTACCACTGTCATGAAGTACAATATGTGATGAAAATACAATCTCAGAATGGCCTGGCTAAGTAAAAGCGTTTAAAAGTTATCACCAAATAAAGTGACACTGGTCAGATTTGCAAAAAATGGCCTGGTCCTTAGGGTGAAAAAAGGCTCCTTAAGGGGTTGAATCCAGGAAAACTATCTCTTTTTTGTGTATTTCATAAGTGTATTACATGCCAATGTTATTGCCATTCAGGACGTGAACAAAATTGTTAGAGTGCTGTTTATTACCATCCCATAATATCAGAATATCTATATATCTGCCCCAATTGGAAATATTTTTTAGATTGGAAATAAATGTGGAACACAAAAATGCCTAATCACACGATCAGGAATTTACAGTACACTACCCTTCACGACAGCAACACATACCACGATAAAGCTCAAAGTAGCTCCATAGCAGCATCCGATACCAGCATATATTGCGAAATTGCCTCCCCAATTTCACCATATAAATTTATTGTCCCCCGCCGCATCCCCCCGCCCCGCCACACACACACTGGCAGCAGCATTGTCTCCATTTAAATTACTCACCTCTGTTTAGGTCTTGCAGGACAGAAGCAGTGAGGCTGTATTTGGAGGGACAGAGCCATCTGGTATAAGATAGAATGGAGTGGCTAAAATGAGTTGTGACATCACTTGTCAAATGTGTGGTTTGTTTTCAGATATATAGTATATACAGCAGTGTACTGATATGTGAGGTACCAGGTATAAATTACACCTGGTACCTAACATAACAGTACACTGCTGTATATAATATAAAGCTATGAACCCTACATATATTATACTTCATACTTCACATATCAGTACACTGCTGTATATATAACATGTCTGTAGCCACTGTGTCTATTATACCTTGTATCTCATATATCAGTACACAGCTGGATATACTATATATCTGTACCCATTGCATCTATTATACCATATAATATGTGCAGTGTGTATATATATATATATATATATATATAATATATAGTACATTAGATACAGCAGTGCACTGAAATGTGAGGTATGAGGTATAATATACACAGATGGTACAGATAGATTTGTTCATTTATAAATTTATGGTACATGAGTAGTGATACCGGACCGGTGGATGTTTGGGTTCGATGAATTCCACCAAACTTTGTTTCAAAGTTCGGTTCGGGTTCCGAACTTGACCCTGGACCCCGAACCCCATTGAAGTCAATGGGGACCCGAACTTTGGGGCTGAAAACTGGCTGTAAAAAAGTTACAGAAAGGGCGAGAGGGCTGCAAAAGGATCCAAAATGGAGGAAGAGCAGCACAATTTCCCTGCAAACAATAGTGGATAGGGAAATTACTTAAAATAACATAAAATACATAAAAATAATAATCTTGAACCAGGAGGCGGAGGTCCAAGTGGAGTAGGAAGTTGAGGAGGCTTTGGACGTGGCTGTGTAGGTGGAAGAGGCGAAGGAGGTGGAGGAAGAAGCCAACACTGTTTCTGTTTTTTTTTTTTTTTCTATGTGTCAGTGAATTTTTTTTTGGACCTTTAGTCATTTTTTCGGTCTGGCCCATATACTTCTCTAAGTCAATATAAGAGAAATGAACGAAACCCCTTATAATAAGATACCTGTCTTCTGCCTGAACATCCACGTAGATCCACATTCTATTGTCTCCCTAAAATTCATAAGGGGACATTCCCATTGAAAGGAAGACCAATAGTGTCGGAGGTCGACAACCTAAATAAAAATCTGGGGATTTATATTGATCGAGTCCTGGCCCCATTTGTCACCATGTTGCCATCCCATTTAAAAGATACTACGGACCTCCTAAAGCAACTGGAGGGTCTGACATTTGAGGACGACTGTCTTCTGTCAAGTATCCATGTGGAGGCTTTGTACTCCTCAATACTTCATCAATTGGGGTTGGCAGCAGTGGAGTTCTTTTTGAGATCTCGTGGTTGCCAATATCGCGTCCACAGCCAATTCATCGTCATGATCCTCAAATTCACCCTGAACAGGAATTTCTTCACCTTTGATAAAATCTACCACCAGCTCAGGGGAAACCACGATGGGGAGCTCTTGTGCCTCCTCGTATGCAAATTTATTCCTGGGCTGGTGGGAGGAGACCCTGGTATTTGGGGACAGGAGTCCGGACGATCTGTTGAGAATTGAGCTGTGGACGCGATATATTGATGACATATTCATCATATGGAATGGTAGCCCTACTCAATTTGCATCCTTTGTATCTCATCTGAACCGGAATAAGATAGGGATGAAGTTTACCTATCAGATGCATTCCACCAGTCTGCCACTCTTGGATATCAAGATTACCAAGAATGACAGAAGGGAACTGGACACCTCTATTCATAGAAAATCTAATGCCATGAACTCTCTTCTGAGATGGGAGAGAAGTCACCCCCTCCCACTCAGAAGAGGGATACCCAGAGGTCAGTATCTCCGTTTAAGGAGAAACTGCTCAAACTAAAAAGATTTTGTGGCTCAAGCAACTGACCTGAGGGCAAGATTTTTACAAAGGGGTTTCCCTGATCATGTCCTCAGATCCGCCTACAAGACAGCCTTGACTCGACAAAGATCCACTCTACTCACCCCTAAGCAGCCCAGTAATACTGCTACTAAGTGATAATCACTACTTATGACAATGAATTTAAACAAATCAAAAACATTCTGCAACGCCATTTGGGGATCCTCAAAATGGACCCTGACCTTAAGGATGTACTGGGGGATTATCCACATATTACATATAGACATGGCAGTAATCTACGTGACAAGTTGGTCAACAGCCATTTTTCCTCTACTGTGACACACCCAACATGGCTGCGGTCCAACGTAGTAGGTAGTCATAGATGCGGCAACTGTATAGGATGCAAGCACATCATTACCACGAAATCTTTTACTAGTTCAGTCACGGGCAAGACGTACCCCATCTCACATTTCATCAATTGTAGATCCAGGGGAGTTTTATATCGTATCCTCAGTGAATGTGGGTTGAAGTACGTGGGTAAAACCCTACGAGAATTCCGGAGGAGGGTTGGTGAGCACTTGGGCGATATCACACACCAAAGAGATACCCCAGTAGCTAAACATGTGCACATTGAGAACAATGGCAGAGCCCAGTTAAGGTTTATGAGCATTGACCTCGTCAAACCTCCTCTTATAGGGGGAAACTGGCATAGGATTCTTCTCCAGCGTGAGTCAAGCTGGATTTTCAATCTCAAGAAAGTGGGGAAAATTGGCTTCTACCTCACAGGTTTTTTTCTTTTTGCCTTCCTCTGGATCAACTAGCAGGATGACAGGCCGAACTGGATGGACAGATGTCTTTTTTCGGCCTTATGTACTATGTTACTATGTTACTATGTTACTAAAACATCAGCCCCATATGGCATGAATGAAAGACTCAACTATACCTGTTTTATCTAAAACTGCCCATGTCAACCTAAGACTGCGCATGGACTGTTAGAATTGCGCACTGACCCTATTACAAATGTATCGATAAATGACCTGTTGTTCTTTTACCCTGCATCAAATGCCAATAGCCTGTCATGGCAATGTATTTTATTTGTTACCATGGAGACACACACATTGTGTCCCACGTGATTGCCGGCTTACCCGAATTGCTAGGCAACCAATTGGTCCGCCTCTCCAAACTGTCTGTAGTACCACCACCCTCATAGGACCTCGTCGTCGGCCACTGACGTCACGCGCTGCACCTGAGTTGGATCTCGGGTGCGATGTTTTGTTACTGGGTGACGCATGGCGTCAAATTTGGGCACCTGCGCTGTTTGCCATGAGTGAATCTCGTGCATGAGTGACGTGAGGCGCTTCTGCCTGACGTCACACGCTGAGGATGATAGTGGAAAGGTGGTGTGACAAGGGATAGGCACGACTATTTTAAGTTCACTGGTCAGGTACACAACTGCGGCTGGTAATTTTTGCTGTGTCACCCAACCATAGGGGATCCACTACATATTGGATCACTGTATCTTCCTGACCGTCCAGCAAAGGACCACCCCCCTTTGCAACACCGCATCCCACCATCCTGGGACAGCGGACATAAGCTTAATTGCTTATTCCAGTGTTTTTAGCCGCTGGCTACACACCCGCGGCTTTGATCAGTCTTTTTCCATTTTTGTACCTACTCCCCTGAAGAGTAGACATGGACAGAAACGTGTCACGTCGGGAAGTCATTGGAAGCATTTTTTCACTGGCTATTTCTAAAATTAGGGATCAGGTCCAAAGTAGGGACAGGTATCCGGACGTGCTCTGTATAGACAGGTAGAAGCAAAATAGCCCCCTCCCCAACTGACAGGGCTATACAGGGCCCAGTTCTGCATCTATACACAAACTAAGTTTGATTGCGACTCCCTGTGCAGTGTACTTCCAATGTTCCTTGGACATTCGCCTTGACTGATCCCAGTGTCTACAAGGGTCTGTTAAGACTGCTCACACCTTTCATTAGGTTTGAGCAGGTTTTGTGTTTTTTCTACCAGCAACTGGGGTACCATCATTGGTCCCAAATTATATGTTTGTTATGTATCACAGTGAGTCTTCTTATTCTCTATTGTCTATACACAATTAAAAGTTATGTTTTAATAGAATCTCATTGTTTGCCTAAGTCAGGCATCAGCAACCTTCGGCTCCAAGCTGTTGTGAAACTACAATTCCCAGCATGCTCAATTCCTTTCTATGTAAGTTCTTAGAAGAGCAGAGCAACTATGCATGCTGGGAGTTGTAGTTTCACAACAGCTGGGAGCCAAAGGTTGCCTACCCCTGGCCTAAGTCAATATAAGACATAATAATTTGAGCCAGGAGGTGGAGGTCCGAGTGGAGGAGGAGTGGGACATGGAGGTGTAGATGGAAGAGGTGGAGGAGGAGGCCAACACTATTTCTGTATTTATTTTTTTTTCTTATGTGTCAGTCAATTCTTTTCAAGACCTTTCGTCATTTTTGGGGGTCTGGCCCGTATACTTCTCTACTCCAATATAAGACATAGTGATTTTTAGCCAGGAGGTGGAGATCCGAGTGGAGGAGGAGGAGGGGGACCCAGAGGTGTAGGTGAAAGAGACGTAGGAGACAGTGGAGGAAGCCAACAATGTTTATTTGTTTTTTTTTCCATGTGTCCGTCAACTCTGTGTGCGAACTTTAGCTATTTTTTGGGGTGCAGCCAGTATATTTCTATACTCTGCCAATATAAGACATAATAATCTTGAGCCAGGAGGCGGAGGTCTGAGTGGAGGAGAAGATGGACGTGCCGCTGCAGGCAAAAGAGGCAGAAGAGCAACATTTTTTTCAATTCCATTTTAAATTATTATTTATATATATATATTTTAGTTTGGGTAGGTTTGCATTGGGAAATGGCAAACAGAACACATAAAGTGCGCTGCAGTATAACAATGGCTGGGTGGGGCCATTATACCTCTCCACTCTAAGACATAATAATATTAAGCCAGGAGGTGTAGGTCCGAGTGGAGGAGGATGCAGATGTGGCGTTGCAAGCGGAAGAGGTAGCCAACATTTTTTTAATTATTTTGTTTTTTATATTTT
Organism: Bufotes viridis; assembly: GCA_033119425.1. Taxonomy (NCBI): domain Eukaryota; kingdom Metazoa; phylum Chordata; class Amphibia; order Anura; family Bufonidae; genus Bufotes; species Bufotes viridis. The sequence continues at coordinate 207,714,659 of CM065590.1, read as the reverse complement.
TTCTTCCTTTTTTGGTTTGTTTTTTGGTTTGTGGAGGCCCCAAAACATTGGGAAATGGTACATTACCTGAAGAACTGCCATGCCAGGGAACTTCTTTGAGCTGGATTTGGTGTGCTCTGTCCTTCGGCAAGGTGGGCAGTAGCAGGCGTATAGGCTGGGGGCTGGCTGCTTTGTTTTTGCATTCTGCTACCTCTTTTGCTGTGCGGCTGGCGCTGTGTGACCCCCACCTCTTTCTTCGATCTGCAAATGTCACTCGGATGACCTGGATGCCATGTGAAGTCTAGGATCTCATCATCCTCCACATCATGTTCCACCCACTCCTCACCCCTGCCCTTCTTGTCAGTCTGCACAGTGCAGAAAGCCACAGCATTTGACACCTATGTTTCGTCATCATCATAAGTGACATGCTGCGGTGGTCTTCCAATGTCCTCATACTCAAAAGATTTTAATCCTAACAGCTTTTGTAATAATGTTTCAGTGCAAAACTAAACTGACAAAAAGTATTCTAATATTCACAGCTTGGTAAAGCCTATTGAGTCAATTTTTGCCAAGACATAAGTGTTGTTGCCTTGTCATATGAGCTTCACCTGTGGCTAATAATGGATCAAATAGGTCTCAGGTGTGTATAAAAAGAACCCCAGTACACTAGACCTTCACATCAACTGCAACTAGACCTCTGCAAACATGCTTAAGAGTCACCATGAGACTAAAATATTGAATATCAAGAGGCTGAAGACCAGATCCACTGCTGATGTGGCAGACGCCTTCAATGTGTCTCAGCATCAAGTTCAGAGGATAAAAACAAGATTTGAAGAGACTGGAGACATTTTGGACAGGCCCAGGTCAGGCAGACCCTGCAAGACAACTGCTCGAGAGGACCGTTTGTTGGCTCAAAAATCCAATGCCAGCCCATTTTCCACTGCAGCAGAGCTCCACGAGACCTGGTCACCTGAAGTCCCCGTGTCAACCAGAACAGTTTGTCGGATTCTATCTCAAAATGGCCTCCATGGTCGAATCAGTACCCATAAGCCAGCACTAAACAAAAGACAATTGAAAAACGATGTGGCATTTGCCAAGGCCCACAGTCTGCTAAAAGGATGGATGCTGGAAAAGTGGCAGAAGGTGTATTTTTCAAATGAATCTTCTGTTGAATTACACCACAGTCGCGCAAATATTGAAGGAGACTTACTGGAATCTGCATGGAGCCGAGATTTACCCAGAAAACAGTGAAGTTTGGTGGAGGCAAAATCAAGGTCTGGGGTTACATCCAGTATGGGGGTGTGCAAAGGATCTGCAGGGTGGAAGGCAACATCAATTGTCTAAACTACGAAGAAATCTTAGCTACCCAACCATAAAAAATTCCCAACCATAAAAAAGGCCAAATTCTGCAGCAGGATGGTGCTCCATCGCATACTTCCATCTCCACATCAAAGTTCCTTAAGGCGAAGAAGATCAAGATGCTCCAGGATTGGCCAGCCCAGTCACCAGACATGAACATCATTGAGCATATGTGGGGTAGGATGAAAGAAGAAGCATGGAAGACGAAACCAAAGAATATTAATGAACTCTGGAAGGCATGCAAAACTGTTTTCTTTGCTATTCCTGATGACTTCATCAATAAATTGTATGAATCCTTGCCAAACTGTATAGATGCTGTCCTCCAAGCTCATGGAAGTCATACAAGATATTAAATTTGGATCTCACAGAGCCACTACTTAATTTGCTGACATATTTTTGGATTTGCAGTAAAGTTGTTCAATTTCTGTATAGGCGACAAAACTTTTGTCTTGCCAAAATTTGACCTTTCTGTCTTGATTAAATGATAAATCTTTTTTCAGTGAAACTAATTTATTTCAGTGCATTAAACATCATCAATTAAAAGTCAGGTTAATAGCAGGAGTTTCTACAAAATAAATAAGCGACAAGACTTTTGTCAGGGACTCTATTTCACTTCTGGGGCAGGGCAAGGTGGATGGCCCATGGAAACCCTGCCAGCAGATTCATCAAAAAGCATAAGTGACTGCGTCATTACTTGGGCCTCAGACCGCTTGGCTGATGTGCAAGGGGTAAAAGACGGAATCCCCTGGGCCAGCGGTGCCAACTCTGCGCTTTCATCAGTGGTCCAGGTGGAAGACAATGTAGAGGCACTCTCAGCCATCCAATCTACTACCGCCTCTACTTGTTCTGGCCTCACTATTCTTAGAGCGGTATTCAGGACTACAAAATGACGCAGAACGTCTTGTCACTTGTGTGCATCGGAGGAAGGTGTTTCATTTGGGCACATAGCTGGCACAGATCGACAATGTCCTCTCCTTGCAGCAGGAACTCCAACACCATTAACACCAGCATCACCACGTCCACGTCCACATTTCTTACTTGATGCTCTTCTCATTTTGTTATGGTCACCTACCAAGTTGACTGACAGAAATAACAGTAAGATTAACTACTGAATGTCCGTGTCACAGGGGCAATTGAAGTGTTTTGCACCTAAAAAAATACCTATGTGTCACTGACACAATTAACAGATGGATTAAATATTGTATTCCGGTTTCACAGGGGAAATTGAAGTCATTTGCACCAAAAAAATAGCTATGTGTCACCAACACAATTAAAAGACTGATTAACTATTGTATTTCCATGTCACGGAGGCAATTGAAGGGTTTTACACCCAAAAAAATGGATATGTGTCACTGACACAATTAACAGATGGATTAACTATTGCATTTCCATGTCAAAGGGGCAATTGAAGTGTATTCCACCAAAAAATAGCTATGTGTCACCAACACAAAAAACAGACTGATTATTGTATTCCCGTGTCACAGGTGCAATTTAAGGGTTCTGCACCCAAAAAATAGCTATGTGTCACTGACACAATTAACAAACTGATTAACTAATAGATTTCCATGTTACAGGGGCAATTGAAGTGATTTGCACCAAAAAAATAAAATAGCTATGTGTCGGCGTCAAAATGAAAAGACTAACTATTGTATTTCCGTGTCACATGGGGCAATTGAAGGATTTTGCATACCAAAAAATGGCTATGTGTCACTGACACAATTAACACCCAGATTAACTATTGTATTTCCATGTCACAGGGGCAATTGAAGGGATTTGCAGGCCAAAAAATGGCTGCATCACCAAAACAATTAACAGAGATATTAACTATTGTCCCTACATCAGTCAGAGCAGAATGGCACGCAAAAGGTGATTTATGCATGCAGGGTCATGTGGTGTGCTGTCCAATCACCGCCATGCCAATACTAGGCATGACTGTGATGGCCTCCAAGTGCCCACGCTTTATTTAAACTCCGAAAAACAAACGCAAACTTTCACGCCAATGTCCGTGTTCTGTTTCTAGTACCCGGACACTGTTATGTTTGGCATAAACCAGAACAGTGCGGTCCGGGTTCGCTCATCCCTATACATGAGGTGCTGGGGTTGTAGTTCTTTGCAGTACTATACATGATTCTGAAAAGTGGCGAGAGCAGTGCAAAAACTACCCTTTGTGTGAAAACATCTAGTTGGTGACTTTTTAATGCCACTTTTCTGGTCAAGGGAAATTATAAATCTCCTATATAAAAATCTGCTCAGTTCTTCTTGCTCTATAACATGCTGCCTGCAGACTGCAATGCATTTCACAGTGACAGGTTTTCTACTTGTTCAGTATAGAGAACATTAGATATAAGCTATATAAAACTTAACATACTACAAACTGTGTCCAAAGCAATGTTAAAGTAAAACTCATTAAAGGGGTTATCCATACCAGGAAAACCTGACTACTGCATCCTCCCGGATACCTCCACGGCTTTTGCTGCATCTCCCTGGCATGCAGGTCACAACATCCATTGACATTGGGGGGGTTGTGCAGCCAATAGAGTGCTGGGACAGCGACCTGCCCCCTTGCATGATGTGGGGCAGGTTACCGTCGCAGCCTGCTATTGACCACAACCCCCCTGCACCAACGGATGTTGTGATCTGCACGCCAGGGAGATGCAACGAAGGACACAGGCATCGGGACCAGGTAAGTATTCTCTGTATGAGGTGCCTGGGCATTGTGGGTGAGTTTTCCATGTTTGGATAACCCCTTTAATGATACTTGAACTCGTCATTGAGTTTCTCATGCAAAAACTGACCCCTAAAAAATTTTGTGCAGTGTCCTATAAACATGAGCAATATGAAAATTCTTAACCCATTAAAGACCAACCGGACGTGACTTAACACCTAGCGCCGTACATATACGTACTGGTCTGTAGCAGGGGTTCAGCAGTCACTGATAGCCGGGCCCCTGCTGTATGTGCCGGCATCGGTGAAAACAATGATGCTGGCGCATTAACCCTTAATGTGCCGCAGTATGCGCTGACCGAGGCATATGCAATGTCCTTGCACGGATCGGAGCTGCTGTGACGGGGGACCCGATGGACAGCCTGTGAGATCCAGCCCCCTGGATCCCAAAGACAGGAAGCTGTAAATGCATTACATTCAGTAATACACTTACAGCCAATGCTTTACAATATGCTGAACAAAATATAAAGTAAAAAAAAGAAGTAAAAAAAAAATAAAGTTTTACAAAAAAAATTAACGTTTCAAGTAAAAAAAAACATAATTTTCTTAAAATAAAGTGAAAAAAATATGTCAAAATAGTTTCTAAAATGGGGTAATTTTTGGGTGGTTTCTATTATGTAAGTCTCACAAGTGACTTCAGACCTGAACTGGTCCTTAAAAAGTGGGTTTTGAAAATTTTCTGAAAAAAAATCAAGATTTGCTTGTAAAATTCTAAGCCTTCTAATGTTCCCAAAAAATAAAATGGCATTCACAAAATGATCAAAACATGAAGTAGACATATGGGAAATGTAAAGTAACTATTTTTTGAGTTATTGCTATCTATTATAAAAGTAGAGAAATTGAAATTTTGAACTTTGCAAATGTTTCAAATTTTTGGTAAATTTGGTATTTTTTTATACATAAAAATAAAATTTTTGGACTAAATTTTACCACTGTCATGAAGTACAATATGTGATGAGAAAACAGTCTCAGAATGGCCTGGATAAGTAGAAGTGTTTTATTAAAGATATTACCATATAAAGTGACACAGATTTGCTAAAAATAGCCTGGTCCTTAAGGTTAAAAATGGCTTATCGTGAAAGGGTTAATATATAGTAAGTAATATAAATTTCCAAACAGTCTTCTTTTATTTCCATTTTTGGAATCTAACCTTATTAATGCAAACATTATCATTTACTTTCTAAGTACAGATTTTCTGATTATACTAAATGTAATTTAACGAATTGCCATTAAATTATTTTACAATTTGTAAAAATAATTAGTTATGTCTTGGTTGCAGCATGTCAAATGATTCATTCAATTTAGATTTTTCAAGTCTTCTCTTAATTTAGCCTTTTTCCTCATTTCTTTGTGCATTGTTTAGAAACATCTCATTTAAATAAGGTCATTATCAATTGAATTGTGAAGTTTAATATCCAAAAACAAGGACATCAAAAGATAGATCATTGGACATAAGGCCAATAGACAAATAGTCATTGGCCAATGGATAAATAGTATAAATATGTTATAAATTCATTGTCACATAGCTCAATATCATAACACATTTGGCATCAAATGTGATTCCTAGCATTTAAACGAGTTGTCACATGAAAAATATTCTATATTTTTCAAATCAGCACCTGGATCTGAATACTTTTGTTATTTCATGTAATTGCAAATTTTGTATAGCTACTGAGTTGCGTATTCACTGAAGTCAATCTCTATAGCACTATATGCTGTTTGCCGTTTTCTAAATTCTATTTCCATCTCCACTGAGGTTGGCATACATGCTCAGTTCCATGCCCCCTGAGGGACAAAAGGGACATGCCCCCTGAGAAAGAAAACACCCCCTCAGCTGCCAGCTTAAAATAATTCTAGCAGAGCAATTGTAGCAATGATTGGAGAGATCTCTGAATATATGTGAGGTACAGGATTGTTGTTGTTGTTTTTTTTTTTTTAAGTCTTGTACTCTATGATATCTGATTTTCACTTTTGCATTAAATAACCCTTTTAAGATAAAACATTTTGTAATTTTCATTAACTTAATTGTTTAAAAAAAAACATAATATTTTATTTTTTTGGAATGAGCAAAGATCTCAGATTAAGCTGCATACAGTAAATACAATATTATTTTACATAAGGCTTTTTTCACATTAGTGGCAGCGTTTTACGGCAGGCTATTCCGGCGGGTGGACAACCTTCTGGATCCGTTCTACCACTAGTGCACGAGTGCTGCCGGAAGTCTGCTCTGGCCCATTCACTGTAATTGGGGCGGGCCGAAGGTCTGGCTGCAGCACGGCAAACATGCCAAGAGGCGGCCAGAAGAAAACTATGAACTAGAACAGCCTGCCGGAGAAGGCTGCCGCTAACATGAAAGTAGCCTAAGCTGCAGTAGTACTATAAATTTCACATAATGAGCACTTTGATATTTTGCTTCAAAACACAACTCGTGAGGAATAAAGCAGCTCTGAAAATAAAAGTCACCACAGAGAACAAATGAAGTGAAGAAAAATATAATAATAATTATTCAAAATGAGCGACGTTTTGAAAGATTAAATTTGGCAACTTTACCGAAGTTAGCCAAGAAATCTGATTAGTTCCGAATTATTATGTCATGAATCGCTACAAATCAGGTATGCCCAGGCCACGCTGCCTTAAGGCTCAAGCACACGACCATGTGCCGGCCGTGGTCATATTGCGGCCCGCATACAGTGGGTCCGCAATACACTGGCACAAGCCGTGTGTATCCCGCATGATGGATCCGGGAGATGCGGTGCAGAAGGATGGAGCAGAACCCCACAGAAGCACTACAGAGTGCTTCCATGGTGTTTCTCGTCGTGCCTCCGCAACGCAAAAATGTAGAGCATGCACTACTTTTTTGCAGAACAAACGGATCAAGTTCAATGGGTATGGATCCGTCTGCTGCAGTCTCGCGGATGTTGCCCGTGCATATGGGACCACAGTCAATGCACGGAACGGCCGGTACACGTTTGTGTGCATGAGCCCTTAGAGTAGGGCAGATTCTCAGTCCGTTTTTGAAAATTCTTCATTGTATTGTTTTCAGAGCATATAGTATGTGGTCCATTTTTGATTTTTCACCTTCATATTTTTCTCCTAACGTTCCAATAGCCATAACTTTTTTTAATTTTCCTTTCATATAGCCATATGAGGGCTTATTTTTTGCCGGCAAAAAGTTGTACTATTTAAGAACCATTCAATTTACCATGTCTTTTATTGGAATATGGGGTTTTGACATCACAGTGTTCACTGTGCACTGAAAATGTCACCAATCACTGTTATAAAAATGTTTTGCAAATCGTGTTTTTTAATTTAAATTAGATTTTTGTTAATATTTTAAAAGTGTAATATTTAAAATTGGGAAAGAAGCGCGAATAAAGCTTTTTTTTATCTTTTACGGTAACAACTTTTAACCCTCTTAGAGGGCTAGAACCTGGGATCTTTTGATCCCTTGTCCTATTCACCCTAATCGCCATTCCCCATCACAGGTGTCTGCTTTATAATACAGCGTGACGTATGGGTATACATCATTTACAGCTATCGTAACTAATCAAATTTTGGGGAATCAACCAAATAGAATCTTGTATTAAAAAATTGGAAAATAATTCTGTTAAGTTTTTTTTTTCATGGTGTTCAAGTATTTGCCAACAATGATAAATTAGTATGATTATGGCGACAACTTTACATACACTAGTTATTATTGTGTTACTACTGTACTTTAAAAAAAATCAAAAAAATTTGAAAAATAAAAATTTTCTTTGCATCGCTATATTCTGACAACTAGGGATGAGCGAATCGACTTCGGATGAAACATCCAAAGTCGATTCGCATAAAACTTTGTTTCAATACTGTACGGAGTGAGAATGAGGTACAGTATTAAAATGTATTGGATCTGATGACCTGAAGTTATTACTTTGCGAAGTCTCGTGAGACTTTGCATAATAACTTCAGAAATGTATTTATACTGTAAAAAACCATTTCCCAAATTCGGGTTCAGTTCCAAGGTACCACAAAGTTTTCTGTGAATCGACTTCGGATGTTTCCTCCGAAGTCGATTCGCTCATCCCTACTGACAACCCCAAAAATATGTTTAATCTACAGAGCAGTGTGAGGTCTTGTTTTTCGCAGGGTGAGTTATAATTTATATTTGTACTATTTTGGGTTACATAGGGCCTTTTCTGATCACTATTATTCAATACTATTGCAGTCCAAAGGTTTTTTTACAGGCTGACTGTCAGACCATCCCTTGGGCATGGCTTTTCAAGCAGCTTAGGAGCATTCACAAGGGCCCAGGGTGTCATCGCAACCCACTGGAGTGCTGAAGGGTAGAGGGAACCCCTTCTCGTATCTTATTCCACAGATTCTGCAGGGGTGCACAGTATTCTCTCCTATATGTACTCCAGTTTTCTAATATGCTCTTCCTCTTATCAAACATTCCTCTAGCTTGCAGCTCATTTTCATTAAATGCTGTTTCCATGTCACATAAGGCATACATCTGAGAGCTTAGCTACAAAGACGCTGCATGAAATACTGTGTTATTATAAAACCCTGTGATAATAGTCCAAACCTACTCAAGTAGAAAATAAAAGGTATCACTTTTAATAACAATCTTCCTCTTTTTTCATTCTACTAATGTTCAGTTAGCTTGCAAATTTAACATGTTGAGCAATAATTAAGAATACAACACATGCACACTTGATCTAACAAACGTATTGCACCCAATAGTAATAGAAGACTTGGGGAAAAATAATAATGGTTAAATGCACCTTTAGACTATATTAGTAGCATTCAGATACTGGCATATTAGGTCGTATATTCAATCTCACAGCTAGAATACAATTTACAGTATCTGGTGATTTCCTACACCCTAGGGAAGAGACAGATATTTCTATGCACTCCCTTTCCTTATACATTTAAGTCCTGCAACTGGTTACATTTACCAAGTGATTGTAAGTGATTTACTACATGGATTTTTTCAAAGTACCCAGTACAATAAATTAATCAAATTTACTTGCATTGAAATAGATCTCATCAGCAGTGCAGCACTAACAGACTGAATCATATTGGTAAGTCCGGATTCTGCATATTTTGTGACTAAAATAAACTTTTAAATATATTAAAACTATACAATTTAATGGTAGCATGACATGTTGAACGTGCTATCTGTTCTCCAAGCTCTAGAGCAGGGTCTACTGGACACATATGTATATAAAGGGAATTTTATCCTTTTCAATCTGTACTCATTCTAGCCTTTGAATTCCAGTGGGTGATTGACAGATATCTCTGTATCTGCACTCACATGGGAAAGACTCATATGAAAAGCACAAACTATACTGCAAAGCCCAAGGTCAGCATGAGTTTTAATTAATAGAATACAAGATATTCCAAATCTTTCCCACAAATTTATATAATAAATGGGTTCACTGGTAATTAAAAAAATGAAAATACATAAATATTACTGTATTATAAATACATTCCCAAATACCTTACATTAGTTATAATGGCTTGTTTTGTCTAGGGAGCAATGATTAGGAGAAACAAAATATCCGCTGTCCTATTAGTACACCCAAAACCTGTTCTAATCACACAGGAGAACAAGTTACTTCACAACTCTGAGGTAAAGAGCTGCCTCATCCTCCTCTCTGTTCTGCTTTTTAGGGATTATGATCCTGAATACAGTTATGATAATTAGCTGAATCTTTGTGGGAATGGAGTTAACGAGGAGACATGAAGAACAGAGAGGAGGGACAGGACAGATTGTGGTAATGGAGACTGCATACAAGTGCTGCTGCTCATTAGCCACATCTGCTCATGGCTGTACTGTAATGATTGACTGTATTCAGGATCATAATCCCTGAAAAGCAGAGAGGAGGATGAGGCAGCTCTTTAGCTCAGTGTTCTGAAGTAACTTGTCCTCCTGAGTGATTAGGACAGGTTTTGTGTGTACTTATAGGACAGCGGACATTTTGTTTCTCCTAATCATTGCTCCCCAGACAAAACGAGCCACTATAACTAATAAAAGGCATTTGGGAATATATTTATAATAAATAAATATTTAAGTATTTTCATTTTCTCACTTCTCAGAGAACCCCTTTAAGCTGCTCAGTTTCTCCTTTTCTATAACAAGTTGCCGGTAGCTCAGAAAGGATGGCAGGTCCAATTTAAACTAAAAAAGAAAATAATTATTTTATGGCCTCTCAACTTTGCTTTTTTAATGACTGGGAAAATAGCCATCTCTGCAGAAAATTGGTGAAAGATTCAGGTTTTACTGATCTATTTACCGTATTAGAGTCTGATTATTTACTTAATGTACAGACTGGTTATAAATCTTTCTGCAGAATGGTTACAAAAGCCTGGCTGGTTATAAAGAGCTGGTTTAAAGTTGAGGCATCACTTATTTCCACTCCTCTATGGCATAACTCAAAGCTTTTGAATTTAGACGATCCAAATTGCCGGCAATAGTGGAGAATGAGAAATATTCAATATTTGAATCAAATGGTTAAGGGTGGACAAATCCTGTCTCTTATGGAGCTAAAACAAAAGGAAAATGTAGGTGAGGTGGCTTGGTACGCATATTTTCAGTTGAAGTCGACACTTTCTATATTTTTGATAGCCATGCACTTAATGTAGACACTCCTGAATTTTTACACGACTTGATTTGTAAGAAAGGTGGTATGAAAGTTAAAGTATTACATTGTTATAGACACTTGATGAAAATTTTTTTTTTGGAATGCCTTTCTACAGGACAGAGATCCTGGTCTGTTTCACTTTAAGAGGTGGGTTCCCCGGATTGGGAGAACGTAACGGATAATTTAAGTCAGGTTTCGCACAATTTTAATCATACTGTTGTACAGTTCAATATTATGCACAAAATATATGTGACACCTTTATGGCTCCATAGGAGAGGATTTAGAGCAGGGATGCTCAACCTGTGGCCCTCCAGATGTTGCAAAACTACAACTACCAGCATGCCCGGACAGCCTACAGCTATCAGCCTACAGCAGAGCATGGTGGGAGTTGTAGTTTTACAACAGCTGGAGAGCCGCAGGTTGAGCATCACTGATTTAGAGCCTCCTCCGATTGCCCCCATTGTGGTGATTCCAGGGCAGACCATTCTGGGACTGCCCAACAGTGAGCAAGTATTGGAGAATGGTTCAAACAATTTTGACCCAGAGACTTAAGATTGATATTCCTCATTCTACCAAAGTTTGGGTCTTGGGGGATTTATCGGAGGTTAACCCATGAAGCGCCGACTGCTGATCAAAGTGATGTTTTTAGCCAGGCTTTTTATATCTAGAAGATGGTGTCCCTTCTCTGCTCCAGATTGTAATAACTGGTTATGTCTAGTCAGGAAGGTGAAAAGCTATGAGAGGATCTTGTATAGCCAAAGAGGGTCCTATGTAAAGTGGGATAGTATCTGGAAGGAATGGGACGGTTAAGCAATTCTGTGTTCTTTCTTTTCCTCTTTTTTTTTTTTTTTTCTCTCTCTCTCTCTTCTGCAAGGTAGGGGGGAGGTTGTGGGGTGGGTTGGGGATGATTTTGTAACCCTGTTTTTTTCATAAATTTGTATTTTCCTTTCTTGAAAAAAATAAAAATAATGAATTGGCATTTTTATTAAACATAGTTTAGTTAGTGGCCAGAAGAAGCGCAGAGAGTTTGCGTGAAATGGCCGTCGCCGCTGTGGGTGGATCAGGCTAACACCGCTACCAAGCCGCTTGTTTTACAAAGAAAAAAAAGCCATGGTGAGTGCTGCCTACTTATTCCTCTACTATGTGAAGATTTGCTTGACGTTATAACTTCATAGGAAAGTGCACCACATTTAACGGCAGAAGGGTGAGCCGAAGAAGCCGCAATTGAATTTGTATTTGAGCCTTTGACAGTTGCCACCTGTTACTACAGTATTTGCTAAAAAAAAAAAAAAAAAAATTATTAAACATCCCTGTGAATTTCAGAATGATATCACATGTTAAACGTCACTGCCCAGTGTTAAACATTATTTGCTTATATTCAACAAGCATTAGATGCCATTTGTCTCTTAGAGGGCTACATACAAACTGGTTATATATATATATATATATATATATATATATATATAGAGATATCTTATATGTATATTTGTTAGAAGTGCTAAAACAGATACTGCAGTCCTGCGCTACCGTTGTGTCCACCACACGTATATTCCCCTTGCCTTTAATCGATAAGAAGAGCCGCTGCTGAGTGTTGCTAAATCGGAGCCTTCTGCCCTGGCTCCCTTGTTGAAAATTGGTAATATTGCCGGTCAAAATTGGCCATCCCTGACGAAGGAGCCCCGACGTAGCTCCGAAACGTGTTGGAGGTCTTGTGTCCCTCTGAGGTACCCATAGGATTACGGTGACGTCACCAGCAACAATCCTCCTAGCCCGGCATCCACGAGGTTCCCCCATGCGAGCGTTTGCTGCTGGCCGGAGCAAGACGCACGCACAGAGGAGGTTGAACTCGAAGCAACATTGAGAAGATACCGGAGCCCATAGACAGCATCTTCTATGCAGCGCAGCAGGTGGAAGACTTCTGAAAGGTAGATATACACTAAGTTAAGCAATCACATAGTAACTTTTTTGAATATATCCCCCAATACAGCGCGGGTGTTCACATCTGGCCAATTTTGAACGGCAATATTACTGGTTTTATATATATATATATATATATATATATATATATATATATATATATATTCTAATATATAAAGCTGAGTGTATGTATATGTGTATGTATGTATGTCTGCTAAAGGAATCTGCACCGTTGCATTTACAGTCACAAAATTTGGCACATACGGTAGGCACATCAGTGGGGACGGGGGGACAAACCATTTATGAAGGTCAGTAAGAAAGTGGCTAAATAAGAGTCATTTGTAATATTTGTATGGAATTGTATAAAATAAAAACTTTGGTAATAGGAAATTATGGTAATATTTTGGTAATAAAATAATTAGAAAACTTTTGTAAACTGGTGGTATTGCTCATCATTCAAATAAGTAGGTTAAGTTAAAACACCATATTTTTATGTACTTGATTATTGCTGAGTGTCTCAAATTTTATTATAAAGCTCCTAACACTCTCAAGACAAATAGATTCTGACAATCTTGCTAATTTTTAACCCCCTCTGAAAGCAGCTATGTTCTGTTTTTACTCTTTGATTTTTACTATAGATAGATAGATAGATAGATAGATAGATAGATAGATAAAAACTCTTATACACCACTTATTGGCCATTACATGGTATATTATTCCTTTTTGAAAATGTTTTATTCTTCTAATGCATCATCTATCTTCCATAAACTGATTAGGTTTGAAAATATCTCTTTATTGAAATTTCAGCAACCATAGACATAGTACATTTGCCAGCAGAGAGGAAATTATAGAATACACCTGCATATAACAGTTACTTAGACAGTGATAAATGAATAATCACATATACAGGAACTAATGACGTAGAATGTATCTATAGGAAAAAGGTCACTCTCCATGTGTGAAAGCACAGTTAACATTTTAAACAACTAACATGTAAAAACTGAAATAGAAACATCAAATTAAACTGGGAAAAAGAAGGAAAAGGGGAAAAGGTGGGGTGGAGGGTCTTAATGGGTGGTACTTATAAAGCAATATGGTTGTGTCGCTTTGAAACACTAATAAGGGAGAAACATCCCTCCACATCTATAGGACCAATGTACACCAATAGAACCAAAAAACACCACACTGAATAATCAATATGAAAAATTAAAGATCTTTATTAGTACACATCAATAATGTTAATAAAATTACAACAGCAGCATACATATACAGAAAAAAGGAAGTTACTTTGGTCATGTAGTAAGTGGCTTCATATATCACATGAGCTTAATACATCATAATAAAGCACCCAAACCACCCAAATCATCTAATCACATAAGGTACATAAGGTACATATAAGCAAGTAAAGTGCGTAGTGCAAACCAGAAAGCTAGTATAATTAATGGATATCACAAGACAATAGGATATAAAAGGCAGCCATGCATATAAACCACAAATGAAATCAAATATTACAAAAGCAAAGCATAGCCCATAATGAATGTAAAATGCAGACCACTGTGCCTCCAACCCCAATGTACGTTTCGGTAATAAGCTTCCCCAGGGGATAACACATTGCTAGCTCTTAACCTATTTATACCCTGGTAATGATCTCTGAATTAAAATCAGGTGGGAATAAGAGTCTGTTCCTTGACCCATTTGTGTCTGTTCGATTATAAGGCTTGCATTCCAATATGGAACGCATGATGTCACTTCCTCTTTGAATGCCTTAATGCTCCACATACCATAGTATTGCTCTTATTGTTATGTAAACATAAGGCTAGGACAAGATTTAAAAAATATAGCATCACTATAGTAGGCAACAAAGCCAAAGGCGTCTCAAAAATATATAAAAAGATCCCCCCAGATCGCATTCGGCCGCGGAACGCAAATGGGAACTTCCGGCATGCATTCCAAAGCAGAGTACACCGAGGTATCGTGTTATCACGCCATCATCAGTCCGGGATGCCGTTCTGTGCGTGCCACCCTGGAACGCACTACAGAAAGCAATGTTTTATACTTCCTGGACTTAAGGACACACATTAAAACGATCCAAATACCTCCACTTCTGTATAGACAAGGGAAGAACTACATGCTACCGCAGACAAAAAATTATTCAAATTACATCGTAAATACAGTGATTAATAAATTTAAAAAAATTTAAAACAATCATGATTATTATAGTGAAAGTGACAAAAGTGCAACAGTGAAAGTGCAAAGTGCAAGTGAACATGCTCAAATAAAGTGAGAAAAAAGTTAAAATCATGTGTATAAAGCATAATACCTAATTTCATAATAATTTATGTATCAAAAATATAATATACAAAAAAAATGATTCAATAATAATTACTTTAATAATAAATATATATAAATAGATCAATTGCAATTAATGTTAAAAAATAGGCTGGCAACTCCTTAACGTATGGGTCATATGGAAAATTCACCTTTATTCACTAAATCAGTTTAAAAGCAATATAGTTTGCAAATAAAATAAAAAATAGAAATAATGTGCTGTTCCCTACAAGAGGATGATCAAGTTATTGCACTTGGTAATTGTGCCGGCAATTATCCAAAGCTCCCGCAATTGGCCTGTAAACAAATCTCTACGTTCCAAGTCTGTAGCAGATAAGTGATCAGTAGATAAACCGTAAAAATGTATCACATTTAATAAGAGACCTCTATAATAAGCTGTATAAAAAAACTGTATAAAAGACTGTAAAAAACTGTGTGATAGCTTAGTGGTCCCTCTTTACAAAGTCCATCTCAAATCCTGGAAAAAAATCAGAGTTATAGTCCCGTAGTCCTGTAAAAAAGGGGGAGTTGCTATGCTCCTTAGAAAAATAGCTGACACAGTCTCTGTTTTTACGGCTCTCCGTCCTTGTGTGTTAAGCCGTGAACCTGCAGGGAAAAAAGAGGTACCTCTGTCTTCTGATGTCTTCTTTCGTCCTTTTCAGGTTTGTTTCGCCCGGTTTGTGACTCGATCCCCGCTCTCCTTCCTCAGCGTCCGCGCGCCTGTGGTGGCGTGTTTGCCCTGTGCACGTGGAGTCCACTCGGCGTCCGCGGGAAAAGGTCGGGAGGGAGAGTGTCTCAGCTGAAATCCGATCGGAGCGCTCCGATATATTACCTCTGCATGCAGAAGATAGTCCAACAGTAGTACGGGGGTATACTTCCCAGACACTCTCCCCCTCCCGACCTTTTCCCGCGGACGCCGAGTGGACTCCACGTGCACAGGGCAAACACGCCACCACAGGAGCGCGGACGCTGAGGGAAGTAGAGCGGGGATCGAGTCACAAACCGGGCGAAAACAAACCTGAAAAGGACGAGAAGAAGACATCAGAAGACAGAGGTACCTCTTTTTTTCCCTGCAGGTTCACGGCTTAACACACAAGGACGGAGAGCAGTAAAAACAGAGACTGTGTCAGCTATTTTTCTAAGGAGCATAGCAACTCCCCCCCCTTTTTTTACAGGACTACGGGACTATAACTCTGATTTTTTTCCAGGATTTGAGATGGACTTTGTAAAGAGGGACCACTAAGCTATCACACAGTTTTTTACAGTCTTTTATACAGTTTTTTTATACAGCTTATTATAGAGGTCTCTTATTAAGTGTGATACATTTTTACGGCTTATTTACTGATCACTTATCTGCTACAGACTTGGAACGTAGAGATTTGTTTACAGGACAATTGCGGGAGCTTTGGATAATTGCCGGCACAATTACCAAGTGCAATAACTTGATCATCCTCTTGTAGGGAACAGCACATTATTTCAATTTTTTATTTTATTTGTAAACTATATTGCTTTTAAACTGATTTAGTGAATAAAGGTGAATTTTCCATATGACCCATACGTTAAGGAGTTGCCAGCCTATTTTTTAACATTGAATTGATTTTGCTGTGTGGGTGAGACAGGAAGGCTAGAGCACCCTGACAGATCTGTTAAGGGGTGAGCTACTCACTAAAGACAAAACCCAATTGCAATTAATGTAAATCAAAAAACCATCATGTAAATAAATTATATATATATATATATATATATATATATATATATATATTAAATAAAATGTCCTCAGGAAATATGAAAAAGTCAACCACTGTATAATTAAAAGGCAAGTCACGGATATAATATCAACGCCTTTAAGAGTCATTAGACTCCAATCAGGGAACACTAATCTATATACATAAATACCCATACAGATCAGACTACTAAACATCAGAAGTGCAGACACTTGTGTATTCAATGAGTGGATTCCGGTAGCAGTACACATTCTGTCCTAACAAACAAGAGTACCTTCTATTTATGTCTAATCAACCCATTCTATATAAGTACCTCATAATCATCTATATCTATATCCAATTAATTCATCCTATATGGAAACACACGCTCCAAATGATAATAAGAACTGAGCCTTGTGTACCAAGATTGTTTTTGATCTAGCCATATTGGATATGGATGGGAAAGGAAACAATATCATGTTTTGTTCTTAGATATGTTTTGAATTTATGTGTAGTAGGATAATACATTATTATCATTTATTACATTTTTTATTTTCTATATATTAATTCGTACCATTTTTTAGATATATTTATTCTGGTTTTATGGTATTTTTAATTAGGCGTGCATCTTAGATTCTGCTATTTACCAGTGTACCGAGTGCAGAGAGAGACGTCTGCAGGCGCTAGGGACAGTGAAAGGAAATACTTGATTGTGGCGAAAAAACGATTTATAAGTGCAGAGAAAGGATAGGGAAAAATTGTTCCACAGCATTTATGTAGAACAGGGTCCAGTAGGGGAGGTTACAGACTAGATAATTGGAACAATCCTATTACACCTTGGTGCACTGACTGGGGATCCAAATTTTCATTATACAGCGCTGTCATTCCAGCAAACAGTTCTTCTTATTGGGGTGCAAATGTTGTTTGATACAGGCATTAACAGGGTTTATTACAAGGAAATATTTCTACACTATGTCTTATTTGCCCTTGTGCGGTGTAGTTATATGTTGTAAAGCCCTTTTTGCCGTGTATTAGTGGCAAAAGAAAAATATATTTGCCCTTGTGCGGTGCAGTGATATATTCTAAAGCCCTGTTTGCCTTGTATTAGTGGTGAAACCAAAATATATCCGCTGTTCTGCAGTGCACTTATCTGTTGAAAAGCCTTTTGTGTTGTGTAAAAGTAAAAAAAAAAATTAGGGCCTAAATGCCATTCAGCTGCACAGCAATATACACGTAGTGTACGTGTATTGAGTAGTGTAAAAGTGGGAAAAAATAAGGGCCTATTTGCCATTCAGCTCTGCAGTTATATGTGGTAAAGCCCTTTTTGCCGTGTGGCAAAATAAAAAGATATATGATGTTCAGAGGTGCAGTAATATGTGATAAAGCCCTTTTTGCAGTATGGACTGAATTACGTCGTGGTGACATTTTTTATGTGAAACAGGCTTTTTTTGGGGAAAATTGATGGATGATTGTAAACTTTCTTCTGTATGAACCGAATTCCATTATCCTTTCATTAGTGACATTTTTTATTTGAAACACTACTTTTTGGGAAAAATGATGGGCGATTGTACACCTCCTTTTGCTGTATGGACTGATTTACGTTGTCGTGGGTCCTGCAGTAAACATAATGAAGACGCTGATGACAACACACCAGCAGACTTCGTCTTTACCATCTATTCACAATTAACCTCTCCCGAACCGCCGTACGCAGGATTGCGTTCTGCTGATCCGACGCATCTACGCGTGATCTCGCGAGACGCGAGATTTCGCATAGATGCGCCCGCGCATGCGCAGATCGCGCACAGCAAAAGGCGCAGGGAGAGTTGGTCATCAGCCTGCCAGCCAATCGGCAGCGCTGGCGGGCTGATGACTTTTAAAAAAACGAATGAGAAGCCATTTTACCCATCATATTTGTAAATATGATGGATTAAATGGCTTCTGTGCACTCTCCTGGGTCCTTTTCGTCGGTTGGACCCAGGAGAGAGCACACCTTACTGTGAGTACACCCAAGCACCACACACTAGCCCCTGATCAGCCCCCCATCACCCAAATTAACCCCTTGATCACCCCTTTCATCACCTGTCAATCATCTAGTGAAAGGGAAAAAAGTGATCAGTGTAAACTGTCACTTTTTTTTCACTAGGATTGACTTTTAGGTTTAGATTACTTTAGGCCCCTTTGGTAGGTAGTTAGCGTTAGCGCCCAGCCCACCGCACCGCAGTCACTGGTTCGCTGATTAGCGTAGCGCTAATCAGCGTTTGTACTTTATAGTATCTGTAAGTGATCAGAACTGATCACGGTCAGATATATAATAGTACTAGTGTCACCTTAGTTCGCCCTCCACCCAAAGCGCAGTGTTTGCCCGATCAGGCCTGATCGGTCGCCCACACCTGCGTTCACCCACGCCCACCCCGCCGCAGTGACAAAAAAATTTTTTTGTAATCACTGCACAATCCCTTCACAAGCGCTGCGGCGATAAAAAAATCAGTTTTGATCTTTTTATCAATCGCAGCGGCTTCTGTACTTCGCTACCCTCTCAATTGTAAGACAGGCTTGCTTTTTTTCTTGGGTAGTCTCAGGGAATACCCCCTAAATTTAGACGCCCAAATGTCAAACAAGGGGTATTCCTCTGAAGAGGCCTACAGGATTCTGACCCAGTCGGATGAGGAATGGGAACCCTCATCTGACGAATCTAGCGGGTCAGAATACGAACCTGTAGAGAGCAGTGGCAGTCTGACCCAAAGTTCGGACGAGGAGGTTGAGGTCCCTGATAGAACCAGGCGTACCCGGCCCCGTGTTGCTAGACCGCAGGTTGCGCAGGATCCGCTTCAAGGGCAGCAGAGTGGGGCTGGCGCTGCCAGATTACGTGGTGAGGCATACACCAGCAGCGCAGCCCGTCCTGGACCTTCTACCAGCACTGCCGTACAACATGGTGAAGTGCCGAGCACCAGAAGGGCAGTAGAAGCTGGTACGGTGGCACGTGCAGTAGTTTCCCCGTCGCAGCCACAGCGCAGACAGGCCCGTAGAGCCCCTAGAGTCCCTGAGGTGCTGGCAAATCCTGATTGGCAGCCCCCAACTTCAGCCGCACCATTAGTTCCCCCTTTCACCGCCCAGTCAGGAGTTCAGGTGGAAACAGCTCAGATAGGATCAGCGCTGGGGTTTTTTGAGCTGTTTTTCACTGCGGAGTTCTATGACCTAGTCGTGGCAGAAACAAACAGATATGCCACTCAATTTAACGCCGACAACCCGAGAAGCTCTTATGCCCAGCCTTTCCGGTGGAAACCAGTCCAAGTTTCCGAATTTAGAACTTTTCTGGGCCTTCTCCTCAGCATGGGCATTACAAAAAAACATGAATTGCGGTCATATTGGTCCACAAACCCAATTCATCACATGCCCATGTACTCTGCTGCCATGTCCAGGACACGTTTTGAGACCCTCCTGCGTTTCCTGCACTTTAGTGACAACACCACCTCCCGTCCCAGAGGCCACCCAGCTTTTGACCGGCTCCATAAAATTCGGCCCCCCATAGACCATTTCAACCAGAAATTTGCAGATTTGTATACCCCTGCACAAAACATCTGCGTAGACAAGTCCCTTGTATATTTTACCGGGCGCCTTGGCTTCAAGCAGTACATCCCAAGCAAGCGCGCCCGGTATGGGGTCAAATTGTATAAGCTCTGTGAAAGGGCCACAGGCTATACGCACAAATTTCGGATCTATGAGGGAAAAGATCAGACCCTGGAGCCGGTCGGTTTCCCTGACTACCTGGGGAGCAGTGGGAAGATAGTCTGGGACTTGGTGTCACCCTTATTCGGCAAGGGGTACCATCTTTATGTGGACAACTTTTACACAAGTGTGGCCCTCTTCAGGCATTTGTTCCTAGAACAGATTGGCTGCTGCGGCACCGTGCGACCTAGTCGCGGGGCTTCCCCAACGGCTCATTACCACCAGACTTACAAGGGGCAGAGGGCTGCATTGTGTAGCGAAGAACTGCTCGCGGTGAAATGGAGAGACAAGCGTGACGTTTACATGCTCTCCTCCATTCACGCAGACACGACAGTCCAAATTGAGCGGGCAACCAGTGTCGTTGAAAAGCCCCTCTCGGTCCACGACTATAACCTCCACATGGGAGGGGTGGACTTCAACGACCAGATGTTGGCCCCTTATTTGATTTCCCGAAAGACCAGACGCTGGTATAAGAAGGTGTCTGTATATTTGATTCAATTGGCTCTATATAACAGTTACGTTCTCTACAGTAAGGCTGGGAGAGCGGGATCCTTCCTCAAATTCCAGGAAGAGATCATTGAGAACCTCCTGTATCCAGGAGGTTCCGTGGCCCTAACCACCAGTGTAGTTAGCCGTCTACACGGCGGCACTTCCCCAGCGTTGTGCCTGGTACCTCAACCCAACCGCCACCCGAAAAGATGTCGTGTCTGTAGCAGGAGTGGAATAAGGCGTGACACCCGTTATTTCTGTCCTGACTGTCCTGACCACCCTGCCCTATGCCTTGGAGAGTGTTTCCGGAAGTACCACACTCAGGTACACTTAGGGACCTAGGGACAGCACTACACAGGTAGTTTTTTTTCCACTCAGGCTCTAGGGTCTCTCAGGACACTAGGTTTTGAGAGACCCTAACACATAGGGAACTGGTGCTGGTGTGCTACAGCAGAAGTTTGAAGCGGTAGAAACCTCTCCTTTCACTTGGGATAACGTGTATAGTGTACTTCTCACCATCTCTGTGTGATTTACACTTTACACATTGTCCCATGGGAAAGGAGAGGTTTCTGCTAGGAAAATAAAGAGTGAGATGGTAAAAAAAAAAAAAATTAAACAGGTAGCAAGAAAAAAAAATCTTGAATTAGTTCAGGTTTTTATGTTCATGTTTTACAATGTTCTGGTTTTATAAAGTTTGCAACGTTCAAGTTATGTGCCTGCTGCCTGTTTTTTCTTCTTTTTTTTTTTTTTCCCCATAACCACCCTTTATTTTCCAGGTAGACCAACGGACCAACCGACGAAAAAGCCGCAGAACTGATGTGAATTCTGAGAGAAGCATTGCGCTGCTGTCAGAAGACACGTGAAGTCGGTGTATGCGGCGCTGCAAGACGAGATTTCTCCTCTGCAGGACAGGTACGTTTGCCCTGGCATATGAGCTGAGGAGAGGTGTTGTAGTTCACATGCTTTGGCAAACACTTTGTATCAAAAAATCTGGCAAAGATGTCTTCCTCCACACCGATCGATTGATCGATGTGAATGGAGAAATCACGTTTGCCAGGACATAGGAGCTGAAGTGGGTATGGATGTTTGGGCGGAGCCCCTATGTCTTGGCAATCGCCAGGCCCCTCTTTTTTTTCTTGCATATTTTTTGGCAGAGATTTTTTCATCCACATCGATCGATGCGAATGAGGAAATCTGTGCCGTTCGTTTTTTCTTTCAGCCCAGAGGCTGAACAGAAAAAAAAATCTCATTACCTGTATGCTCTATATAAGGAGAATAGCAGAAACTCCTAATGCTGGCCATACAGGTAATGATTGCGGAGACCCTCAAATGCCAAGGCAGTACAAAAACCTCACATGCGACCCCATTTCGGAAAGAAGACACCCCAAGGTATTCGCTGAGGTGCATATTGAGTCCATGAAAGATTGAACTTTTTGTCACAAGTTAGCGGAAAGGGAGACTTTGTGGAAAAAAACAAAAAAAAAATCAAATTCCGCTAACTTGTGCAAAAAAAAAAAATCTTCTATGAACTCGCCATGCCCCTCACAGAATACCTTGGGGTGTCTTATTTCTAAAATGGGGTCACATGTGGAGCATTTATACTGCCCTGGCATTTTAGGGGCCCTGAAGTGTGAGAAGAAAAATGCGTAAAAATACCGTCCTAAAAGGTACTCATTGGATTTAGGGCCGATTTGTGCAACTTTGCTGCAAAAAAGTGTCACACATGTGGTATCGCTGTACTCAGGAGAAGTAGGGCAATGTGTTTTGGGGTGTACTTTTACATATACCCATACTGGGTGTGAAAAATATCTCTGTAAATGACAACTTTTAAAAAAAAATTATACAAAGTTGTCATTTACAGAGATATTTTCACACCCAGTAGGGTATAGGTAAAAATACGCCCCAAACACATTGCCCTACTCTCCAGTATGGCGATACCCCATGTGTGCCACTTTTTTGCAGCCAAGATGCGCAAAGGGGCCCTAAATCCAATGAGTACCTTATAGGATTTCACAGGACATTTTTTACGCATTTGGATTCCAAACTGCTTCTGACGTTTAAGGGCCCCTAAAATGCCAGGGCAGTAAAAATACCACACAAGTGACCCCATATTAGAAAGAAGGCACCCCAAGGTATTCCGTGAGGGGTATGGTGAGTTCATGTAAAATTGTATTTTTGTGGCACAAGTTAGTGAAATATGAGACTTTTTATAAAAAAAAATAAAAAAAAATCCATTTCCGCTAACTTGTGCCAAAAAATAAAAACTTCCATGAACTCACTATGCCCATCAGCGAATACCTTGGGGTGTCTACTTTCCGAAATGGGGTCACTTGTGTGGTATTTTTACTATCCTGGCATTTTAGGGGCCCCTAAAGCTAGAGAAGCAGTTTGCAATCCAAATGCGTAAAAATGTCCTGTAAAATCCTAAAGGTACTCATTGGAATTTGGGCCCCTTTGCGCATCTTGGCTGCAAAAAAGTGGCACACATGGGGTATCTCCGTACTCAGGAGAAGTAAGGCAATGTGTTTTGGGGTGTATTTTTACATATACCCATGCTGGGTGAGAGAAATATCTCTGTAAATGACAACTTTTAAAAAAAAATGTATACAAAGTTGTCATTTACAGAGATATTTTTCACACCCAGTAGGGGTATATGTAAAAAGACACCCCAAAACTCATTGCCCTACTTCTTCCGAGTACTAAGATACCCCATGTGTGCCACTTTTTTGCAGCCAAGATGCGCAAAGGGGCCCTAAATCCAATGAGTACCTTTAGGATTTTACAGGGCATTTTTACGCATTTGGATTCTCACGCTTTAGGGGCCCCTAAAATGCCAGGGCAGTAAAAATACCACACAAGTGACCCCATTTTGGAAAGAAGACAACCCAAGGTATTCTGTGAGGGGTATGGTGAGTTCATGTAAAATTGTATTTTTTGGCACAAGTTAGTGGAATATGAGACTTTGTAAAAAGAAAAATATAAAATCCATTTCCACTAACTTGTGACAAAAAATAAAAACTTCCATGAACTCACTATGCCCCTCAGTGAATACCTTAGGGTGTCTACTTTCGGAAATGGGGTCATTTATGGGGTATTTCCACTGTCTGGGTATTGTAGTACCTCAGGAAACAGGACAGGTGCTCAGAAAGTCAAAGTGCGGAAATTCACTTTTTTGCACCATAGTTTGTAAACGCTATAAATTTTACCCAAACCAATAAATATACACTTATTGCATTTTTTTTTATCAAAGACATGTAGAACAAAAAATTTAGAGAAAATTTTTTAGAGAAATGTAGTTTTATTTGATAAATTTTCCAACATAAAGTGAAAAATATCCTTTTTTTGCAAAAATTTCATCAAAAAAAGTAAAATATCAATGTCAGCAAGAAAGAAATAGCACCAAATGAAAGCTCTATTAGTGAGAAGAAAAGGAGGTAAAATTCATTTGGGTGGTAAGTTGTATGACGGAGCAATAAACGGTGAAAGTAGTGTAGTGCAGAATTGTAAAAAGTGGCCTGGTCATTAAGGGTGTTTAAGCTAAGGGGGCTGATGTGGTTAAATCAAGCAGTAAGTTGAAAATATCCATGTGTTTTTATCTGCTGCATCTGCATTCGATCTCCACAGCACACAAGACATGACAGGAGAGTCTCGGCTTTGCAGTCCAAGTCCAGTTTCTTAAGATCAGGAGTTCCATCAGAAATGTGTGTAACATTCTTGCTCTGTTTGCAAAGCCATAACAAAAGGACTCCGTAGTCATACACATCAGAGGAAGCTGAAGCTGGTTTCCAAAATTTTAATTTGGGAGCAGTAAGCAGCAGGAAGCAATTAGAGGTGGCTGAACTCCGCTGCTCTGCATCTGTGAAGTCAATGTCTCCAACGATGCCCCTGTCTCAATTTACAGCAAATACTGTCCATAATTTTCATGTACAGATCCAAGAATTATGTTGGAGGCATGTTGTGTATGCAAGTCATTTTATTTCAAACATGTTTTTTTAAGGAAAATTGATGTGTGATTGCATACCTCCTATTGCTGTATGGACTGAATTACGTAGTGGTGACATTTTTTATGTGAAATTGGCTTTTTTTGGGAAAATTGATGGGTGATTGTAGACTTTCTTCAGTATGAACCAAATTCCATTATTCTTTAATTGGTGAAATTTTTTATTTCAAACATGTTTTTTTCCAGGAAAATTGATGGGTGATTGTACACCTCCTTTTGCGGTATGGACTGAATTACGTTGTGGTGAAATTTTTAATGTGAAACAGGCTTTTTTGGGGAAAATTGATGGGTGATTGCAGACTTTCTTCTGTGTGAACTGAAATCAATTATGCTTTCATTGGTAACTTTTTTGTATTTCAAACATGTTTTTTTTTTTCGGGAAAATTAATGGGTGATTGTACACCTCATTTTGCTGTATGGACGAAATTACGTTGTGGTGAAATTTTTTTATGTGAAACTGGCTTTTTTGGGGAAAATTGATGGGTGATTGTAGACTTTCTTCTGTATGAACCGAATTCCATTATCCTTTCATTGGTGAAATTTTGCATTTCAAACATGTTTTTTTCGGAAAAATTAATGGTTGATTGTACACCTCCTTTTGCTGTATGGACCGTATTACGTCATGGTATATGAAACATGCTTTTTTGGGAAAATTGATGGCTCATTGTAGACTCTCATCACTCTGACTCTGTTCTGCTCCTGGTTTGCCTGGGTGGTGAACAGAGTCACGCAGAGAAGGAACTGCTCCGTTTCCTTTATCAAGAAATCAAATCCTGGCTTTCTAGACAACTCAAAATCGGAACCCTAGTGACCGACAACAGGAAGAACATGGTGTCGGCGCTGCATCAAGGATCATGGCACACTTGTTTAATATGGTTGTCAAGCGGTTCCAGAAGTCTTCCACCCATCTGTAAGACATCCTAAAAATGGCCAGGACACTTTGCATGCACTTCAGTCACTCATACACCACAAAGCACACCCTCCTTGAGCTACAGCGGCAGAACAGCATCCCACAAAATAGGCTGATATGCGACGTTTCCACCAGTTAGAATTCCACCCTCCATATGTTGGACTGACTATATGAACAGAGAAAGCCAATAAACGATTTCTTGATGATCCAAGCAGACAGGAGTACTCCCCTATGTAACCTCAATGTCAGCCAGTGGCTGCTCATGCATGACACCTGCCTTTTGCTCAGGCCCTTTGAGGATGCCACGTTATTTGTCAGTTGCCAGGACTATGGTATGAACAAAGTCATTCCACTGCTTCATGTCCTGGAACAGAGGATGGTAAACCTGGCTGGTCAGGGACAGGAGACGTTGTGCCTAGATCTCATGGCTACATGAGCCCTGTGGGGGCTGAACTGGAGCGGGAGGAGGAGGGGACATTGGAGCACAAGCAATGTGTAGCAAAATGGGTGGTTTTTCTATACAGGTGACAGGAGAGGAAGAGCAGGAGCAGTTAGAGGAGCTACATGGTGATGAGGAAAAGGAGGCAGAGTAATGACACACCGTGGCAGTATGCAGTAGAGATGGAGACAGGGAGTTCGTCTGAGTCACTTGCACAAATGGCCCGATGCATGCTCACTTGCTTGCATAGTGACCATTCGGCAGAGGGATGACTTCTGGCTCTCCACCTTGTTGGACCCTCGCTACCAGTCCAAAATGGGGGCCTTTTTTACACCCGCTGAGAGGGAGGACAAACTGGTCTCTGAACTACTACAGAGACATCCTATGTAGTCAGTTGGCCGAAGCCTATCTGCATCATCGCCCATCCTCTCGCAAGTCTGACCGGGGGACCCCCTGTGCGCACTTTCAACTGCCATGCCTGCTGGGGAGTGGTGGGGTGGCAGGAGCAATACCAGGTCCATCAGCAACAGCCTGAGTCTAGAGTCACTGATGAGCAGCTTTCTTCAACCACCTAGTGAACAAACTACTCACCAGCAGAATCAGCAGCTAGACCTGGAACAGAACCTGAACTAGCAGGTGGTGGCATACTTAGACAGCACCCTGCCATCCCACATTGAAGATCCGCTATACTACTGAGCAGCCAAACTGGATTTGTGGCCGCAACTGGCAGAGTTTGCCCTGGAAAAGCTTTCCGGCCCGTACAGTAGTGTGGCATAAGAGCGGGTGTTTAGTGCGGCGGGGGCCATAGTTACCCCAAGAAGAACTTATGTGTCCACCCAAAATGTGGAGAGACTGACCTTTTGTCAAGATGAATCAGTCGTGGATAAGCCAGGATTTCCACCCACCAATGCATCAGATTAGATCATCCATGGTGCCACACCAACACTTTGACAAAAGAGACCGGTTTCTTCTGGCTACCTGCCTCAGCTACTATTCTGATGCTGCCATCCGCCTGATGCCACACTTCTGATGCCAAGTGCTCTTTCTTTCATCCATCATCTTCAGCTGGTACTGATATTGCCACTCACCTCCGCACTATGTCATCTTTCCACTCTGTGGTCTCCTCATGCTGCTGCCACCTCCACAATAAGTCACCTTGCCACTCTGTGGTCTCCTCATGCTCTGTCACCTCCACACTATGTCACCTGGCCACTCTGTGGTCTCCTGATGCTGCTACTACCTCCACACTATGTTACCTTGCCACTCTGTGGCCTCCTCCTGATGCTGCTGCTGCTCCCGCCACCTCCACACTCTATCATTGTGTGACTCTGCGGCCTCCTGATGCTGCTGCTGCCACCTCCACACTGTCATTGTGCCACTCTGTGGCCACCTCATGCTGCTTCCACCTCACCACTATGGAATAGGGCCATTCTGTGGACTTCTCATGCTGTTTCCAGCCTCCCCACTTCATGACTGGGCCACTATTTTGGCTTTCAGCCTGGCTGAAATCATCATTTATTTGACCCTTCTTCTCATCTGTCAGAAGGAAAAAAAATGAGACGCACAATGGATCCTGTCTGTGTAGCAGCTGTAAAGCCTGTATGGTCCCATCAGAATTGGGTTATGATTTGGTAGTCAAAAGCTGGACTGGGTACAAAACACAGAAGACATGCAAATATTCCATTCATGTGTCATCTCTGATTTGGATCCACTCCTGTTTTTTTTGGCATTATCAATACTGACTAGATTACTGACCAAATGCTGACCGAGTGAAGGCGGATGTTCAACAGACAAGATCCGTTTTTTGGGGGTTATTGTTCTGACGGATCAGAGGAAGAGCAAAATAATTAGTGACGTCAACAGAAACTTACTGCTGACACCTCTCCACTCTGCCGGGGGGTTCTACTTGTATAAGCATTTATTAGAACAGGTTCTGAAGACATCTATGTGGAATCAGCTGATAATGGTGTAAAAGGAGTGCTCTTCTTCTTGGACCTAACATCAACCTGTAAGGCTGAGTTCATACTTGAGTTATTTGGTCTGTTTTGGCCCCGTGACTGGCCAAATAAGTGATGTGTGCAGTGATTCTAAGAGCGACGCCTGTCATCTTCATGTCATACGGACTCAAAGTATTACTTCACTACCAGAGCAGACTCCCTATGCGTGTCACTGCAAGGCACATTAACTATACCACTATAAAGTCTCTCTGAGGCCAGGAAATAGGCGTTCTTTAGCGAGATTCGCCACCAATAAATTTGGACCAAACCAAATTTTTCCCAAAAAATTTGTCGAAGCGGCGAATCGAATTTTTGAAACATTCTCTTATCTCTAGTTATTTCAGTTAATCAATTTTATTTGTACTACACATGACTAATATATATATATATATATATATATATATATAAACAAAAAAATGCAACAGCACTCTGCAACCAGAGCTCTGCCCAAGATAGAAGCTATAGGCCCCTTGCACACGACCGTTGTTTGTTTCCGCGTCCATTCCGTTTTTTTTCACGGATAGGATGCTTCCCCATTCATTTCAATGGGTCCGTCAAAAAATGCGGATGGTCAACCGTTTTTGTTCCGCATCCGTGATCCGTGTTTTCATTCCGTCAAAAAAATAGTGCATGTCCTATTTTTTTCACGTTTGCGGACAAGGATAGGCATTTTTACAATGGATCTGCTATAAAAATCGGATCCGTCAAATAAAACGGTCCGTCATCCGTTTTTTTTGACGGACGCAAAATTTCAAGGAGGAGCGGACGCGGAGGCAGGCAACGGTCGTGTGCATGTAGCCATAAGAGGACATTAGTATGCGTTTGATCAAAAGGTAATAAGCCACTCGCCACGCCAAGGCTGTCCCGTGAGTGGTACTAACACTAAATCTGACCTGTTATGGGCCATGACAGCCACATAAAATCCTCCTAACGCTAAATCTTACCTGTTATGGGCCACGACAGCCACATAAAATCCAGGGAGTGTGGGCCCAGCATGCATGTTGGGATAAACCATACTTATTAACCCCTTCTGGTGCTGTAACAGCCTCCATTAGATCCAGGGATGCAGGTACCAACATGCATGCTGAGCCCACTGTGCACTCCTCCTGGAGCCAGATGGCTACTAGCAGGTAATGTGAGTACACATTCAGCTTTATACTCACTCTGATTAAAAACCAGCATCTAGGGCAGACAAACTAGTCAGGTGTGCACGACTGAAGAGGAGGCTGCCACACCTCCAACACATACTAAACAGAAACACAAGGGGGTCAGTCAGCACTTCCCTGTATGCAGGTGCACGTAGCTGTGGCAATTATACATACAAACAAAAAATGCAACAGCACTCTGCAACCAGAGCTCTGCCCAAGATAGAAGCTATAGGCCCCTTGCACACGACCGTTGTTTGTTTCCGCGTCCATTCCGTTTTTTTTCACGGATAGGATGCTTCCCCATTCATTTCAATGGGTCCGTCAAAAAATGCGGATGGTCAACCGTTTTTGTTCCGCATCCGTGATCCGTGTTTTCATTCCGTCAAAAAAATAGTGCATGTCCTATTTTTTTCACGTTTGCGGACAAGGATAGGCATTTTTACAATGGATCTGCTATAAAAATCGGATCCGTCAAATAAAACGGTCCGTCATCCGTTTTTTTTGACGGACGCAAAATTTCAAGGAGGAGCGGACGCGGAGGCAGGCAACGGTCGTGTGCATGTAGCCATAAGAGGACATTAGTGTACGTTTTGATCAAAAGGTAATAAGCCACTCGCCACGCCAAGGCTGTCCCGTGAGTGGTACTAACACTAAATCTGACCTGTTATGGGCCATGACAGCCACATAAAATCCTCCTAACGCTAAATCTTACCTGTTATGGGCCACGACAGCCACATAAAATCCAGGGAGTGTGGGCCCAGCATGCATGTTGGGATAAACCATACTTATTAACCCCTTCTGGTGCTGTAACAGCCTCCATTAGATCCAGGGATGCAGGTACCAACATGCATGCTGAGCCCACTGTGCACTCCTCCTGGAGCCAGATGGCTACTAGCAGGTAATGTGAGTACACATTCAGCTTTATACTCACTCTGATTAAAAACCAGCATCTAGGGCAGACAAACTAGTCAGGTGTGCACGACTGAAGAGGAGGCTGCCACACCTCCAACACATACTAAACAGAAACACAAGGGGGGGTCAGTCAGCACTTCCCTGTATGCAGGTGCACGTAGCTGTGGCAATTATACATACAAACAAAAAAATGCAACAGCACTCTGCAACCAGAACTCTGCCCAAGAAAGAAGCTATAAGAGGACATTAGTGTACGTTTTAATAAAAAGGTAATAAGCCACTCGCCACGCCAAGGCTGTCCCGTGAGTGGTACTAATGCTAAATCTGACCTGTTATGGGCCATGACAGCCACATAAAATCCTCCTAACGCTAAATCTTACCTGTTATGGGCCACGACAGCCACATAAAATCCAGGGAGTGTGGGCCCTAGTTTGTCTGCCCTAGATGCTGGTTTTTAATCAGAGTGAGTATAAAGCTGAATGTGTACTCATATTACCTGCTAGTAGCCATCTGGCTCCAGGAGGAGTGCACAGTGGGCTCAGCATGCATGAGTGCTGTTGCATTTTTGTGTTTGTATGTATAATTGCCACAGCTACGTGCACCTGCATACAGGAAAGTGCTGACTGACCCCCCCCCTTGTGTTTCTGTTTAGTATATATATATATATATATATATATATATATATATATATATATATATAGATATACAGTTGTGTTCAAAATTATTCAACCCCCAATACTATAAAGGTAATTGTGTTCAGAATAAAATCTTACAAGGACTTTTTAAAGAACCAAATGCAACTAAAATGACATCAATTGTTTTTGTAATACAGTATTAAAAGCTTCATCATGTGCAAGGTACCATGAATTCTCTTCAGTACCAGGAGATATTGGATGAAAATGTGATGCAGTCCGTCACAAACCTGAGGCTTGGGAGACGTTGGACCTTTCAACAGGACAATGATCCCAAGCATACCTCCAATACCTCCAAGTCCACTAGAGCATGGTTGCAGATTAAAGGCTGGAACATTTTAAAGTGGCCATCACAGTCACCAGACTTAAATCCGATTGAGAACCTCTGGTGGGACTTAAAGAAAGCAGTTGCAGCGCGCAAGCCTAAGAATGTGACTGAACTGGAGGCTTTTGCCCATGAAGAATGGGCAAAGATACCCGTAGATCGCTGCAATACACTTGTGTCAAGCTATGCTTCATGTTTAAAAGCTGTTATAACTGGAAAAGGATGTTGTACTAACTACTAAGATTGAAAGTCACTTGGGGGTTGAATAAAACTGATAATGATGTGAGCACAGAAAAGACATTTGTGGTTATTTCATTATACATGTTATGTTATATTTGTCTGACTTACAAGTGCCTCTTTGATTTAATTGTAAACAAGATGACTGAAATGATCAAAATCAATGTCAAACTGGCCAAAACACTCAATTTCAGTGGGGTTGAATAATTTTGAACACAACTGTATATGTATATATATATATATATATATATATATATATATTAAGCACTAGGTTTTGTATACATGATATCTATTTGCAAAGCGACTGAAAAAATAGTGTGGTGTTCAACAGGCAGGAAATGCTCAAACCCTAATGCAGTTGTGCATATATAAACAGGGGAGCAGATCCTGCACTTGTGGCCCGTTGCTAATGGTGATCCCCAGCAAAAATGCATACAATGGAGGATGCCCGCAGTGGACCACAAGTACCACAATAGTCATCCTATACACGGTGGCAGTTGTGTGGATGTGATAAACAATAATAATTGAACAGACAGGTGCACTCTCATTCTGATGTTAAAATTGAGAATTAGCCAACATGTCCTACTGTGGAGGAGATGTCTAAGCCCGAGCACCGCGCCATAGATTCTCAAGTGGCTCGGGACCTAAGACTCACCTACCTTAGCCAACATGTCCAGAGTAGGACATGTTGGCTAATTCTCAATTTTATTATCAGAATGAGGTTTAGTAAGACCGCAGAATGCACCTGTTTGTTCTATTATTATTGTTATAATGATATCTATTTGGTATATATAATTTGTTTCGATGATTGGTCATTTGAATCACATTTATTGCAATTGATCTACTTACAATCATATATTATATATTTATTATTAATCTAATCATTATTGATTTTTTTGCAAATTATATTTTTGATACATAAATTATGATGAAATTAGGTATTATGCTTTGTACACATGATCATCACTTTATTTTGGCATGTTCACTTGCACGTTGCACTTTCAATATCACTGTATTTATGATGAAATTTGAATAACCTTAAGGCTACATGCACACGAACATTTTTTGTTTCTGTGACCGTTCCGTTTTTTTTTCTGGATAGGATGCGGACCCATTCATTTCAACGGGTCCGCAAAAAATGCTTGTCCGCATCAGTATGTCTGTTCCATAGCCCTGCAAAAGAAATAGAACACATCCTATTATTGTCCGTTTTAGGCATTGTTACAATGGATCTGCAAATAAAACGGATGGCATACGAATTTCATACGGTCGTGTGCATGTAGCCTTAGTCTGCGATAGCATATAGTTTTTCTTTCGTCCATATAGAAGTGAAGGTATTTGGATCGTTTTATTATGTGTCCTTATGTTCAGGAAGTATAAAACATTGCTTTCTGTAGTGCCTTCAAAGGTGGCAGAATGGCATCCCGGACTGATGATGGTGTGATCATGTGATACCTTGGTGTGCTCTGCTGTGGAACGCATGCCGGAAGTTCCAGTTTGCGTTACCACGGCCGAATGCAATCTTAGGGGATCTTTTTATTAATTTTTGGAACACTTATGGCTTTGTTGCCTACTACAGTGGTGCTATATTTTTTTGATCTTGTCCTGGCCTTATGTTTATATAACTATAGGAGCAATACTATAGTATGTGGAGCATTAAGGCATTCAAAGAGGAAGTGACATCATGTCTCACTCATCACTTATTTCCATATTGAAACGCAAGCCTTATAATCAAACAGACACGAATGGGTCAAAGTACAGCCTCTTATTCCCACATTATTTTAATTCAGAGATCATTAACAGGACATAAATAGATTAGGAGATAGCAATGTGGTATCCCCTGAAGAAGCTTATTAGTGAAACGTTCATTGGGGTTGGAGGCACACTGTCTGTATTTTACATTCATTATGGGCTATGCTTTGTCTTTGTAATTATCACAACCGGCGTACCGATCACAGACGTGTGACGCAAAGGTAGGAAAAAGGGAAAGCCCTGTCCAAGGTAGAGGGAAAGGTGGTGACCCCTAACTCACCTTGAAGCTGGCACCTGACTGCGCTGACATCCCTAGACAGGTTCTTCACCCGTACGCCGATCACGTGCCTAAACCCTGGCTTTCCTTAAGCTCGTGACAGTACACCCCTTTCTACGAGGGACCTGCGGACACTTAGGACCAGGTCTCTCAGGATGAGAGGCATGGAAAGCCTGAACTAACCTGATGGCGTTACCTCTGATGCTGGTACCCACATTCTTTCCTCAGGGCCATAACTCCTCCAATGCACCAGATATTGAAGAGAGTGGCGGACCCGACGAGAATCAACAATTTTGGATATTTGAAACTCCAGATTACCATCAACAATAATAGGAGGGGGTGGTAGCGGTGACGGTTCTAGAGGTGCAACATACCTTTTGAGTAATGACTTATGGAAGACGTTATGGATTTTAAAAGTCTGAGGTAGCTCCAGGCGAAAAGCCACGGGGTTAATGATGGCTACTATTTTGTAAGGACCAATGAACCTAGGACCCAGTTTCCAAGAGGGAACCTTTAACTTAATATTCCTAGTAGACACAATTCCCTTCAATGGTTGTGATGAGCGGCATGACGTAGGAGTGCGTGCCGCACACTCCCCATGGGTCTCTTCCCACCTCCTCCCTCTCCTGCGCCTTCGGATGTGCTATTGCCTCGTGACTCACCTAGCGTGGATTGACGGCTTTCCTGCCGAATTAGGAGTACGGGACTGCGTGGTTGCCTTGCTCTATTCTGCTGAGGAGAATGCTCCGCGTGGCTTTACTCTAAGGGGTCCCGATGGCTGTGCAAAGCTGATTCCGGCGAGGCCCTGAGGTCCTG
Source organism: Bufotes viridis (assembly GCA_033119425.1). NCBI lineage: Eukaryota > Metazoa > Chordata > Amphibia > Anura > Bufonidae > Bufotes > Bufotes viridis. Next base: position 207,680,303 of record CM065590.1, on the reverse strand, counting down.
CGGTGTGCGGTGAACCTACTCTGTGTGTGGGCCTTGAGCGTGGTGGATCGGTGGATCGGTGGACCTCGAGACCTGCCCGACTTGCTCGAGTGCTGGAGACCGGAGATCGGGGAACGGCTTTTTTCTCTACTGATGACGACGCCGGGCGACAGGCTGTGCCTGTCGGAGGTCCGTGGAGGTCTGTGGAGGATGCGGAGTGTTGGAGCGTTTGGTGACCCGTGAGCCGTGAGGGCTGTGGATTCTGGCAGGTGTGGTGTAAGGGGGCTCCGCTTTTACAAGTCCCAGAAGTATTGGAAAGTTGATATTTCGCCCCCCTCTCCCCTATTTCATTTCATTGCTGGCGATTACACCGATTACACCGACCTGCTTGGCTATGTCCTCCTATATCTCTCCAGCTATAGACTGCTTCATCAGAGTGTGACCGGTGCCGCTCCTCACTGCCATCTTTAAGTTTGAGCTGGAGAGTTAGTGTATCTTTCTATTTTTTGTTGCACCCCCCCCTATTTTGAAAAGTGGTGACTGTATTGTGTGGGACTTCCTGAGTGTACTGTTACGGTGGCAACGTGGGGTGAGATGTTGGATGAAATCCACGGCGAAAAAAAAAGCAACAATTGGATACTAATGTAACCCTATATGAAACTTTAGGTAAAAGTTTACCTGAAGAACACCGTTGTGTGCAGAAAAAGTTGATTTGACTGTCTGAGGCCTCGATCTCTGGTTGAAGGAGATAGAGGTGGTCTGAACATGGGGGAAAGAAAGAAGGGATTGGGGGGGTATACAAAGGGAAAGAAGAAAAAAAGAAAAAAAAAAAGAAAAGGGGGGACCCTCTATAATCATCTCTATAATCATGTTTTTTTAAGTAGGAAATGCTTACAATCATGTCCACTATATGATTTGGTCTTCAAAAACATAGATTTGCGGCCTATTTTAAACCAGACCCTCTGTACCTGTAGTTACATCGTAGGTGGAAGATAGGACTTGACGTACAACATTACTCTGAATTCGATCGATTGTATAGGCACTCTATTTTTTTTTTTTTTTTACGACTATATGTTTATAGTTGCTATTTAAGCCTGCGTTGGGTCTGATAGTTTGAACATAAGGTGGCATCAGGGGTATTTAATCTCTTGGAATATTAGCTTTACATAGCCAGAGTACCCTCTATGCTTATTTCGTAGTAGCGTTCACTGAGTGAAGCTGACAGCAAAGATGGCCCCTAAACCTTGTAAATCAGGAGGTTCCTCCTCCCCTAAAAGTAGCGCTGTTGGTAGCCCCCAACCGAGACTAGATAAATATCTCAGATCCTCCGCCTCAAAAACCAGGGCGGGATTGACTAAAACCAATATCCCATTGGAAGCGGGGGAAGAAAAGTCAACGAGCGCCATATTGGAAAGAACCCAGTTAAAGGTCCCCCAAAATATGGATTTAGAGAGTATTAAAAGTCAGCTAACTGATATCTTAACTGTGGTAAATTCTACGAACTCTAACGTCGCTGATTTGGCCTCATCCATAGCTGCAGTTCAGGGAGATGTAGCGATTATTAGAGAGGACATTTCTAAGGTTCGGGTAAAAGTCAAAGAGGTAGAAACAGCCGTTGCTGCGGTTATGGCGGAAAATAATATTCTAAAGGAAAAGTTAGAATTAATAGAGCAAGAATGTAACTGGGTTAAAAATAAAGTGGTGGATTTGGAGGATAGGTCCCGGAGGAATAACCTTAGGTTGATAGGCTTTCCGGAAGGTGTGGAACAAGAGGACAGCACGAGCTTTATACAAAAATGGTTACTGGATAATTTAGGGACGCAGCAAGATGCACCGTCTCTTTGTGTGGAAAGGGCCCATAGGATCCCTAGGAAGAAACCCCCTCCAGGAGCTCCCCCTAGAGCAATATTGGCTAGGGTGATGTCCTCGAAGGACAGGGATTGGGTTCTTAGACAGAAACGGATCCGACGAGACCTGTCCTATAATGGTAACCCAATAGCTATATACCCAGATTTTTCCCGTGACACCCAGAAGAAAAGAATGGGTTTTAAAGGTGTCAAAAAGAGATTAGCTGAGGCACAAGTGAACTATCCCATGATGTTCCCGGCGAAACTGCGGGTAGTGCACAATGGAAATATTAGGTTTTTCATAAACCCGGAGGAAGCCACTAATTGGCTGGATACAATGGGTTTTTAGTCCTTGGTATAGTTCCGTAGAGGGAGGCGTGGGTGATGTGGAGGGGGGGGGATGAGAAATAGTGGGGAGGGGAAGATCACATTGTAGGAGGTCAATGGGGAAAGGTCTATCCCTTATTGATCATGGAGGGGGGATTGGGTGGGAGGGCTTTGGCTTTGGTTCTTTAGTACCTGTACCCGGAAGGCGTTCTTAAAAGTATTTAAGTAAAGTATCTAAAAGGAAACTTTAGTAAGTTAAGATGTGTAATATTTTAGTTTGGAATGTGAGAGGGTTGGGGGACAAAGTTAAGCGTACAATGGTATTTGATTTGGTGGTACGTCACTTACCTGCAATTGTGGTATTACTGGAGACTCATCTGATTCCAGAAAGAATTCCCATGATGAATAAGAAGTGGGCAGCTTATTAATTTCATGCATGTGCCTCATCATATGCGAGGGGTATCAGTGTATACATCCACCAGGGGGTAGATTTTCAGCCTATAGACAGTAATATAGACAAAGAAGGAAGATTTATTTTTTTACATGGTACTTTGAATGCTCAGGAGATGGTGTTGGCTTTTTTTTATATTCCTCCTCCATTTAAACCACAGGTTTTTTCAAAACTTGCTAATTATCTCTCTATCAAAAAACAATGCCCACTCTTAGTTGCCGGGGATTTTAATGCGGTCTTAGACCCAGAACTGGATTGGTTCTCGGCTGTGTCCAATTGTGGAAGCCCTTGCAATGTCCTGATTAATATATGTCAGGAGCTTGCAATTATTGATGTGTGGCGGCATTTACATGGTAAAAAAAGAATCTTTTCCTGTTTTAGTCCGACTTATAGGTCTATGTCACGCATTGATATGGTTTTTGCAAGTGAAGATTTGTTACATCAAATCACGAATATGAAATATGAACTAGCAGGTATATCGGATCACTCCCCAGTCTTGATAAGGTTAGGGGAGAGGGCCCCGGTTAGGATAGGTAGAAATTTTAAATTAAATGCCCACTGGTTGGATGTACTGGAAGAACAGAGCAATATTGACGAGGATATCCAGGAATTTTGGCGAATCAATGAGGGAACCTCTAGTCTAGGATATGTATGGGATGCCCTAAAGGCTTACTTGAGAGGGGTATATTTTTCTAAAGTTAGCAGATATAGACGTACACAACACTCTCAAGAGAACTCCCTCAGGGAAAGTATTAGGGATCTGCAATCGCGGTTGACAAATTCTTGCAATGATGAGGTTACGCTTCAGTTAAAGCAAAAGAACGATCAGCTGAGGACTCTCCTACAAAATAAAGCCCAACATAAAGTTTTTTTTCAAGGGCAGACCCATTTTTGTGAAACAGGCAAGTCTGGTAAGATGTTGTCACGCATGGTCTCAAACCAAAGGAACTCCACAATAATTAGGGAAATTAGTTCATCAGACGGAAAAAAAAGTAGTTCCCCGGTTAAGATTATGGAGGAATTTGTGAAATATTACTCGGCCCTTTACGAATCCGATCTGGGTAATAAGGACCTAAAAATAGATGCGTATCTACAGCAGGCAAAACTACCAAAATTAGATCAACAAGATAGGGACCTGTTGGATGCCCCGATAGGTTAAGAGGAATTAAGAGTATTGCCGAAGTTGAAATATAGATCATCCCCCGGCCCGGATGGGCTCCCTTTTGAGATATACAGATATCATTCAGAGACTTTACTACCTCTACTTCTGAAAGTTTTGAATGGGTCATGTGTATCTCGATCGCTACCCCCTTCTTTCAAAGAAGCAGTTATTACTTTAGTTCCGAAGAAGGGAAAAGATCTGTGCGAAGTGGGTTCTTATAGACCCATTTCGCTCCTTAATACCGATTATAAAATATTTGCAAAAATTTTGGCAGAGCGCCTCAAGCGGGTAATAGCTGGATTGATCAACCCTAACCAAACGGGATTTATCCCAGGACGTCGGCTGCAGAATAGTCTCTACAGAGTATATCTGAATTTGACATTGGGGGGAGGTCGGGACCACTCCATCCTGTCATTAGACGCTGCTAAGGCATTTGACAGGATGGAGTGGCCCTTCTTGTGGAATACTATGGCTCACTTTGCTCTGGGGGGGAACTTTGTGGATATGGCAAAAATGCTCTTTGAGCAGCCAACAGCCTCTTTATGTATCAATGGATCCATCTCACAGCAAATAGGGATGAGCCGGGGGATGAGGCAGGGATGCCCCCTCTCCCCGCTCCTCTTTGTAATTTTTATTGAACCATTGGCGCAGAAGATCCGCCTTGATGAAAATATAGAGGGCTTTGGGGTATTAGGTAGCGAAGACAAAATTAGTCTATATGCTGACGATGTAATAATGTTTTTGGATAAGGGGTGGAGAGTATTGCCATATGTAATGAATTGTATAGAGGAATTTGGTGAAGTGTCAGGCTATATAGTTAACTGGTCTAAATCGTCCCTCCTTCCACTGAACAGGGAAGCAGTGGACGATGGCACAGGCGTCTGTGTTCTCCCCCTTAAAGGTTCATTGGAATATCTGGGGGTGAAGATGGGGTTACCGTTGGATAGGTTCTTTGAGCCTAACCTCGCTCCAGTATTAAAAAAAATAAAATGTAAAATTAGAGCTTGGGAACACCTGATACTTGCACAATCGGATCGTATAGCATTGATTAAAATGGTTATATTGCCTATCGCACTTTTCCCTATCTGTGCTTCTCCAATTTGGATAGACGAAGGTTTTTTTGTTAGAATGGAGACTTTGCTAAATAGGTTTATCTGGGGGAGGAAAAGAGTTTGCCTGAAACAAAAATATTTGCGGCTGTCAGAATCCGCAGGTGGGTTATCATTTCCGTACTTTCAGGGATATTTTTTATGTGCACAAATACAGAAGTGTTGTAATTAGAGTTGAGCGAACACCTGGATGTTCGGGTTCGAGAGGTTCGGCCGAACTTCCGGAAAATGTCCGGGTTCGTGATCCAAACTCAACCCGAACTTCATCCCGAACCCGAACCCCATAGAAGTCAATGGGGACCCGAACTTTTGGGCACTAAAAAGCCTGTAAAAGACTCCCGGAAAGGGCTAGAGGGCTGCAAAAGGCAGCAAAATGTAGGTAAATCCCCTGCAAACACATGTAGATAGGGAAATGATGAGTTAACATAAAATAAATAAAAATTAACCTGTAAAAGACACCCAGAGGGATAATATACCGCAATAAACGCATTGTGATTACAACTTTGAGCTAACGATCACCATGGGAACGCCTCCTCCAGTAGAATGTACTGTCGGATCTGAGAATTAAGTTGAATGCAATGCGATTCTTATATATTTGCTTAATCGCATTGCGATTTCAACTTAGCATTGCAAAATAATTCCATCCATATCGTTAACTTACTGAGTCAGTAAGTTAACAAATATGGATGGAATTATTTAGAATTAGCAATGCTAAGTTGAACGGCAATGCGATTAAGCAGATATATAATAATCGCATAATCGCGTTCGAATAGAACTTAAAGCTGTCACTTAGTCAGTTTTAGTATGGTGTGTTGTAATAGAAGTTACATTCGCACGCGAATATAACTTAGAGCAATACAGTCAACTTTACACTGTTAGTTTTATTATCGCGATAATACAACTATTCAAGAATCGTGTACATGCGTCTGTACGTGTGTGCTACTCGATCGGATCGAGAGAGACGAGAGTGGAGATTGGTGACTGTCCCAGCGATTATGGCGAAAAGTAATTTCTCTAAAGAAGAGCTGGATTTCTTAATAACTGTAAGTAAAAAGTAATTGAACTTAGTTAGTGTGTAATTCAGTAATGTGATTTAAACTTATTAATGATTTTTATTAGCCAAGAAGCCTGCAGGCCTTCACTGATCTCATAACTGCCTTACACTGTCACATGTCCTACTGCTTGGTGACATAAACTCATCACAGGCTTTAGCAGACTGCACAACTACATGAGTGATTAGTGAAAGACACTGTTAAAGGGGTGGCAATGTTCAAGTCACTTTTAAAGGGATGACGATGTGCAAGTCACTTTTAAAGGGATGGCGATGTTCAAGTCACTTTTAAAGGGGCGGCAATATTCAAGTCACTTTTAAAGGGATCGCAATGTTCAAGTCACTTTTAAAGGGATGGCGATGTTCAAGTGACTTTTAACCACTTAAGCCCCCCTAGCTTAAACACCCTTAATGACCAGGCCACTTTTTACAATTCCTCACTACACTACTTTCACCGTTTATTGCTC
>CM065590.1:207514218-207673899 GCA_033119425.1 Bufotes viridis | reverse complement strand
TTTTTAAATGCTACTTATGTTAAATGAATTCCCACAGTGGGAGAACTATTTCCTTTTACAGGAGTAACAACGTGTGGCCTACTATTTCGGGTGTCACCAACACCAGATTGATTAAATTGGCCTTTTTGGAACCAAAATGACAACACTGGACACTATAATGCCTTTTTCTGGTATTAATTACAAGAAGACTGCTGCAAATTGGACACCAGAATTTTTAAATGCTACTTATGTTAAATGAATTCCCACAGTGGGAGAACTATTTCCTTTTACAGGAGTAACAACGTGTGGCGTACTATTTCGGGTGTCACCAACACCAGATTGATTAAATTGGCCTTTTGGAACCAAAATGACAACACTGGACACTATAATGCCTTTTTCTGGTATTAATTACAAGAAGACTGCTGCAAATTGGACACCAGAATTTTTTAAATGCTACTTATGTTAAATGAATTCCCACAGTGGGAGAACTATTTCCTTTTACAGGAGTAACAACGTGCGGCCTACTATTTCGGGTGTCACCAACACCAGATTGATTAAATTGGCCTTTTTGGAACCAAAATGACAACACTGGACACTATAATGCCTTTTTCTGGTATTAATTACAAGAAGACTGCTGCAAATTGGACACCCAGAATTTTTTAAATGCTACTTATGTTAAATGAATTCCCACAGTGGGAGAACTATTTCCTTTTACAGGAGTAACAACGTGTGGCGTACTATTTCGGGTGTCACCAACACCAGATTGATTAAATTGGCCTTTTGGAACCAAAATGACAACACTGGACACTATAATGCCTTTTTCTGGTATTAATTACACGAAGACTGCTGCAAATTGGACACCAGAATTTTTAAATGCTACTTATGTTAAATGAATTCCCACAGTGGGAGAACTATTTCCTTTTTACAGGAGTAACAACGTGCGGCGTACTATTTCAGGTGTCACCAACACCAGATTGATTAAATTGGCCTTTTGGAACCAAAATGACAACACTGGACACTATAATGCCTTTTCTGGTATTAATTACAAGAAGACTGCTGCAAATTGGACACCAGAATTTTTAAATGCTACTTATGTTAAATGAATTCCCACAGTGGGAGAACTATTTCCTTTTACAGGAGTAACAACGTGTGGCGTACTATTTCGGGTGTCACCAACACCAGATTGATTAAATTGGCCTTTTGGAACCAAAATGACAACACTGGACACTATAATGCCTTTTTCTGGTATTAATTACACGAAGACTGCTGCAAATTGGACACCAGAATTTTTTAAATGCTACTTATGTTAAATGAATTCCCACAGTGGGAGAACTATTTCCTTTTTACAGGAGTAACAACGTGCGGCGTACTATTTCGGGTGTCACCAACACCAGATTGATTAAATTGGCCTTTTTGGAACCAAAATGACAACACTGGACACTATAATGCCTTTTTCTGGTATTAATTACACGAAGACTGCTGCAAATTGGACACCAGAATTTTTTTAAATGCTACTTATGTTAAATGAATTCCCACAGTGGGAGAACTATTTCCTTTTACAGGAGTAACAACGTGCGGCGTACTATTTCGGGTGTCACCAACACCAGATTGATTAAATTGGCCTTTTTGGAACCAAAATGACAACACTGGACACTATAATGCCTTTTTCTGGTATTAATTACAAGAAGACTGCTGCAAATTGGACACCAGAATTTTTAAATGCTACTTATGTTAAATGAATTCCCACAGTGGGAGAACTATTTCCTTTTTACAGGAGTAACAACGTGCGGCGCTACTATTTCGGGTGTCACCAACACCAGATTGATTAAATTGGCCTTTTTGGAACCAAAATGACAACACTGGACACTATAATGCCTTTTCTGGTATTAATTACAAGAAGACTGCTGCAAATTGGACACCAGAATTTTTTAAATGCTACTTATGTTAAATGAATTCCCACAGTGGGAGAACTATTTCCTTTTTACAGGAGTAACAACGTGCGGCGTACTATTTCGGGTGTCACCAACACCAGATTGATTAAATTGGCCTTTTGGAACCAAAATGACAACACTGGACACTATAATGCCTTTTCTGGTATTAATTACAAGAAGACTGCTGCAAATTGGACACCAGAATTTTTAAATGCTACTTATGTTAAATGAATTCCCACAGTGGGAGAACTATTTCCTTTTACAGGAGTAACAACGTGCGGCGCTACTATTTCGGGTGTCACCAACACCAGATTGATTAAATTGGCCTTTTTGGAACCAAAATGACAACACTGGACACTATAATGCCTTTTTCTGGTATTAATTACAAGAAGACTGCTGCAAATTGGACACCAGAATTTTTAAATGCTACTTATGTTAAATGAATTCCCACAGTGGGAGAACTATTTCCTTTTACAGGAGTAACAACGTGCGGCGTACTATTTCGGGTGTCACCAACACCAGATTGATTAAATTGGCCTTTTGGAACCAAAATGACAACACTGGACACTATAATGCCTTTTTCTGGTATTAATTACAAGAAGACTGCTGCAAATTGGACACCAGAATTTTTAAATGCTACTTATGTTAAATGAATTCCCACAGTGGGAGAACTATTTCCTTTTACAGGAGTAACAACGTGCGGCCTACTATTTCGGGTGTCACCAACACCAGATTGATTAAATTGGCCTTTTTGGAACCAAAATGACAACACTGGACACTATAATGCCTTTTTCTGGTATTAATTACAAGAAGACTGCTGCAAATTGGACACCAGAATTTTTAAATGCTACTTATGTTAAATGAATTCCCACAGTGGGAGAACTATTTCCTTTTACAGGAGTAACAACGTGCGGCGCTACTATTTCGGGTGTCACCAACACCAGATTGATTAAATTGGCCTTTTGGAACCAAAATGACAACACTGGACACTATAATGCCTTTTCTGGTATTAATTACAAGAAGACTGCTGCAAATTGGACACCAGAATTTTTAAATGCTACTTATGTTAAATGAATTCCCACAGTGGGAGAACTATTTCCTTTTACAGGAGTAACAACGTGCGGCGTACTATTTCGGTGTCACCAACACCAGATTGATTAAATTGGCCTTTTGGAACCAAAATGACAACACTGGACACTATAATGCCTTTTCTGGTATTAATTACAAGAAGACTGCTGCAAATTGGACACCAGAATTTTTTAAATGCTACTTATGTTAAATGAATTCCCACAGTGGGAGAACTATTTCCTTTTACAGGAGTAACAACGTGCGGCCTACTATTTCGGGTGTCACCAACACCAGATTGATTAAATTGGCCTTTTGGAACCAAAATGACAACACTGGACACTATAATGCCTTTTTCTGGTATTAATTACAAGAAGACTGCTGCAAATTGGACACCAGAATTTTTAAATGCTACTTATGTTAAATGAATTCCCACAGTGGGAGAACTATTTCCTTTTACAGGAGTAACAACGTGCGGCCTACTATTTCGGGTGTCACCAACACCAGATTGATTAAATTGGCCTTTTGGAACCAAAATGACAACACTGGACACTATAATGCCTTTTTCTGGTATTAATTACAAGAAGACTGCTGCAAATTGGACACCAGAATTTTTTAAATGCTACTTATGTTAAATGAATTCCCACAGTGGGAGAACTATTTCCTTTTACAGGAGTAACAACGTGCGGCCTACTATTTCGGGTGTCACCAACACCAGATTGATTAAATTGGCCTTTTGGAACCAAAATGACAACACTGGACACTATAATGCCTTTTTCTGGTATTAATTACAAGAAGACTGCTGCAAATTGGACACCAGAATTTTTAAATGCTACTTATGTTAAATGAATTCCCACAGTGGGAGAACTATTTCCTTTTTACAGGAGTAACAACGTGCGGCGTACTATTTCGGGTGTCACCAACACCAGATTGATTAAATTGGCCTTTTTGGAACCAAAATGACAACACTGGACACTATAATGCCTTTTTCTGGTATTAATTACAAGAAGACTGCTGCAAATTGGACACCAGAATTTTTTAAATGCTACTTATGTTAAATGAATTCCCACAGTGGGAGAACTATTTCCTTTTACAGGAGTAACAACGTGCGGCGTACTATTTCGGGTGTCACCAACACCAGATTGATTAAATTGGCCTTTTTGGAACCAAAATGACAACACTGGACACTATAATGCCTTTTTCTGGTATTAATTACAAGAAGACTGCTGCAAATTGGACACCAGAATTTTTTAAATGCTACTTATGTTAAATGAATTCCCACAGTGGGAGAACTATTTCCTTTTACAGGAGTAACAACGTGCGGCCTACTATTTCGGGTGTCACCAACACCAGATTGATTAAATTGGCCTTTTGGAACCAAAATGACAACACTGGACACTATAATGCCTTTTTCTGGTATTAATTACAAGAAGACTGCTGCAAATTGGACACCAGAATTTTTAAATGCTACTTATGTTAAATGAATTCCCACAGTGGGAGAACTATTTCCTTTTACAGGAGTAACAACGTGCGGCCTACTATTTCGGTGTCACCAACACCAGATTGATTAAATTGGCCTTTTTGGAACCAAAATGACAACACTGGACACTATAATGCCTTTTTCTGGTATTAATTACAAGAAGACTGCTGCAAATTGGACACCAGAATTTTTAAATGCTACTTATGTTAAATGAATTCCCACAGTGGGAGAACTATTTCCTTTTACAGGAGTAACAACGTGCGGCCTACTATTTCAGGTGTCACCAACACCAGATTGATTAAATTGGCCTTTTTGGAACCAAAATGACAACACTGGACACTATAATGCCTTTTTCTGGTATTAATTACAAGAAGACTGCTGCAAATTGGACACCAGAATTTTTAAATGCTACTTATGTTAAATGAATTCCCACAGTGGGAGAACTATTTCCTTTTACAGGAGTAACAACGTGCGGCGTACTATTTCGGTGTCACCAACACCAGATTGATTAAATTGGCCTTTTGGAACCAAAATGACAACACTGGACACTATAATGCCTTTTTCTGGTATTAATTACAAGAAGACTGCTGCAAATTGGACACCAGAATTTTTTAAATGCTACTTATGTTAAATGAATTCCCACAGTGGGAGAACTATTTCCTTTTTACAGGAGTAACAACGTGCGGCGTACTATTTCGGGTGTCACCAACACCAGATTGATTAAATTGGCCTTTTTGGAACCAAAATGACAACACTGGACACTATAATGCCTTTTTCTGGTATTAATTACAAGAAGACTGCTGCAAATTGGACACCAGAATTTTTAAATGCTACTTATGTTAAATGAATTCCCACAGTGGGAGAACTATTTCCTTTTACAGGAGTAACAACGTGCGGCGTACTATTTCGGGTGTCACCAACACCAGATTGATTAAATTGGCCTTTTGGAACCAAAATGACAACACTGGACACTATAATGCCTTTTTCTGGTATTAATTACAAGAAGACTGCTGCAAATTGGACACCAGAATTTTTAAATGCTACTTATGTTAAATGAATTCCAACAGTGGGAGAACTATTTCCTTTTTACAGGAGTAACAACGTGCGGCGTACTATTTCGGGTGTCACCAACACCAGATTGATTAAATTGGCCTTTTGGAACCAAAATGACAACACTGGACACTATAATGCCTTTTTCTGGTATTAATTACAAGAGGACTGCTGCAAATTGGACACCAGAATTTTTTAAATGCTACTTATGTTAAATGAATTCCCACAGTGGGAGAACTATTTCCTTTTTACAGGAGTAACAACGTGCAGCCTACTATTTCGGGTGTCACCAACACCATATTGATTAAATTGGCCTTTTTGAAACCAAAATGACAACACTGGACACTATAATGCCTTTTTCTGGTATTAATTACAAAAAGACTGCTGCAAATTGGACACCAGAATTTTTTAAATGCTACTTATGTTAAATGAATTCCCACAGTGGGAGAACTATTTCCTTTTTACAGGAGTAACAACGTGCGGCGTACTATTTCGGGTGTCACCAACACCAGATTGATTAAATTGGCCTTTTTGGAACCAAAATGACAACACTGGACACTATAATGCCTTTTTCTGATATTAATTACAAGAAGACTGCTGCAAATTGGACACCAGAATTTTTTAAATGCTACTTATGTTAAATGAATTCCCACAGTGGGAGAACTATTTCCTTTTTACAGGAGTAACAACGTGCGGCCTACTATTTCGGGTGTCACCAACACCAGATTGATTAAATTGGCCTTTTTGAAACCAAAATGACAACACTGGACACTATAATGCCTTTTTCTGGTATTAATTACAAGAGGACTGCTGCAAATTGGACACCAGAATGTTTTTAAATGCTACTTATGTTAAATGAATTCCCACAGTGGGAGAACTATTTCCTTTTTACAGGAGTAACAACGTGCGGCGTACTATTTCAGGTGTCACCAACACCAGATTGATTAAATTGGCCTTTTTGGAACCAAAATGACAACACTGGACATTATAATGCCTTTTTCTGGTATTAATTACAAGAGGACTGCTGCAAATTGGACACCAGAATTTTTTAAATGCTACTTATGTTAAATGAATTCCCACAGTGGGAGAACTATTTCCTTTTTACAGGAGTAACAACGTGCGGCCTACTATTTCGGGTGTCACCAACACCAGATTGATTAAATTGGCCTTTTTGGAACCAAAATGACAACACTGGACACTATTATGCCTTTTTCTGGTATTAATTACAAGAAGACTGCTGCAAATTGGACACCAGAATTTTTTAAATGCTACTTATGTTAAATGAATTCCCACAGTGGGAGAACTATTTCCTTTTATAGGAGTAACAACGTGCGGCGTACTATTTCGGGTGTCACCAACACCAGATTGATTAAATTGGCCTTTTGGAACCAAAATGACAACACTGGACACTATAATGCCTTTTTCTGGTATTAATTACAAGAAGACTGCTGCAAATTGGACACCAGAATTTTTTAAATGCTACTTATGTTAAATGAATTCCCACAGTGGGAGAACTATTTCCTTTTACAGGAGTAACAACGTGCGGCGTACTATTTCGGGTGTCACCAACACCAGATTGATTAAATTGGCCTTTTTGGAACCAAAATGACAACACTGGACACTATAATGCCTTTTTCTGGTATTAATTACAAGAAGACTGCTGCAAATTGGACACCAGAATTTTTTAAATGCTACTTATGTTAAATGAATTCCCACAGTGGGAGAACTATTTCCTTTTTACAGGAGTAACAACGTGTGGCCTACTATTTCGGGTGTCACCAACACCAGAATGATTAAATTGGCCTTTTTGGAACCAAAATGACAACACTGGACACTATAATGCCTTTTTCTGGTATTAATTACAAGAGGACTGCTGCAAATTGGACACCAGAATTTTTTAAATTCTACTTATGTTAAATGAATTCCCACAGTGGGAGAACTATTTCCTTTTCACAGGAGTAACAACGTGCGGCGTACTATTTCGGGTGTCACCAACACCACATTGATTAAATTGGCCTTTTTGGAACCAAAATGACAACACTGGACACTATAATGCCTTTTTCTGGTATTAATTACAAGAGGACTGCTGCAAATTGGACACCAGAATTTTTTAAATGCTACTTATGTTAAATGAATTCCCACAGTGGGAGAACTATTTCCATTTTACAGGAGTAACAACGTGTGGCCTACTATTTCGGGTGTCACCAACACCAGATTGATTAAATTGGCCTTTTTGGAACCAAAATGACAACACTGGACACTATAATGCCTTTTTCTGGTATTAATTACAAGAAGACTGCTGGTATTTCAGAACACCGGAATTTTTAAAATGCTCGTTTTGGTACATAAATTGCCCACACTGGGAGAATTATTGCCTAAACCTTTTTACAGTATTATTTACTGAAGGAGTGCTTCTTCTGGTCTAACACCAGAATTATGTTTGTTACAGGGAAAGATTTTTTTAATTTATATTTCTGGCAAAAAAAAAAAATTCTGGCTGACAGTATTGGACCTGGCTGTAGTGACACTGGCTAGCCTAGCTGGAACAGCACATTCATGGGATTTGCTATCCAATTGGGTTACTTTCAGTTTCACCACTGATATATTTTATATTGGCAGTTAGTAGGGGTGACACAAGCACAGCCAAACCCCTGATGTAGTATATCTATGAAAAAATCAACTATTACATGAGATTAATGGACGCTGTGGCAGCTTTTGCTGTAGCACCACAAGTCCCAAAATGGCCGCCGCCTATCAGCCCAGTAACATGTGCCAGAAAATGGTCTGCCCAGCCAGAAAAAAAATTGACTTTGACTGAGCAGCTGAATCGCTGTTGTTCTGTGTCACAGGAGTCGATTTTTAAATTCTTTGGAGCTTTTCTTTGGACTCTGTGGCAGCTTGAGCTGGCGCACCACAGGTCCCAAAATGGCCGCCGCCGGTCAGCCCAGTTACTTGTGCCGGTAAAAATCGATCTGTCCAGTGTAAAAAAAAATAAACTTTCAGTGAACAGCTCAGCTGAGTTGTTTTGATTCACTGGTGTAGATCTTTCACTTCTTCTCAGGTTTTTTTCCTCGATTATTCCCTGCCTATCTCGCCCTCACAGCAGCTGCATCTATCCCTGTTCTATTCACATCGGGAGTGAGCACGTCCCGACGTGCGCACAAGCTTATAAAGAGGCTGAGTCACATGCTGCACTTGGCCAATCACAGCCTTGCCAATAGTAGGCATGGCTGCGATGGCATCTTAGGGCAAGTAGTATGATGCATGTTGATTGGCTGCTTTGCAGCCTTTCAAAATGCGCCACAAAAAATGACGAACTACAAAACCGAACCCGAATTTTTATGAAAATGTTCGGGTTCGGGTCGTGTCACGAACACCCCAAAATTCAGTATGGAACGGAACTATTCTCGAAATGTGCGCTCAACAACACAACACTAGAGCTATTCGTATCCCACTCTTAAGTTCTAATCGCATTCGATTTTAACTTATGCTTTTTTTTTGACAGGCATCGCGTTCTATTAGATGCCTAGCAAAAAAAAAAAAAAATGCATAAGTTAACATCGAATGCGATTAGAACTTAATAGTGGGATACAAATAGCACTGCGTGCTAGAACAGCACGCACACGATTATTCAAATTTTGTATTATCGCGATACAAAACCAAACAGTAAAGTTAAAATCGAATGCAATTAGAACGTGTAGTGCAGGCATCCTCAAACTGCGGCCCTCCAGATGTTGTAAAACTGCAACTCCCAGAATGCCCTACTGTAGGCTGATACCTGTAGGCTGTTCGGGGCATGCTGGGAGTTGTAGTTTTGCAACAGCTGGAGGGCCGCAGTTTGAGGATGCCTGGTGTAGTGTGATGCGATTTATTTGAGTTCTAATAATCGCATTGCGATTTCAACTTAATTCTCAGATCCGACAGTACATTCTACTAGAGGAGGCGTTCCCATGGTGATCGGTAGCTCAAAGTTGTAATCGCAATGCGATTTCAGCTTTAAGCCTGTACTATTCTGCTATATAGTACTTTCAAAATGCGCCGAGAGAACATGCCGAACTCCGAACTCGAACACAAACTTTTTTGAAAATGTCCGGGTTCGGGTCCGTGTCACGGACACCCCAAAGTTCGGTACGAACCCGAACTATTCTCGAACTGTTCGCTCAACACTAGTTGTAATTACTCACATAATATGCTAGCACAATATTTAACACATGTTTTAGGGGGATCAGTGGGAAATTTATTTTATCATTTAGAAAAAGGGGATTTTGGAGTGAATAAATCTTTACAGATACCTTATACCCTACAGAGAGTTTGGAAGAAGATTAAAACACTCCTTAAAATCTCCCATGCGTTTGATTTTACACCTCTTTGGGGGAATAGGAATATTGAAGAATTCTATAAAATTAAGGACTACAGTTATTGGATTAAGAAAGGAGTTGTTAGGGTTTCACACCTTTTTGATAGAGGGAAGTTTAGAACTATGGTTGATCACAATATCACGGAACCTACCTTATTAGATCGATTGATGTATTTAAGTATTAAACACGCTTATGAAGCCACCGGGATTAAAGAGAGATTGTTTAGTCGACGTCACCCTTTTTTTGAATTTAGTTATGCACAAAGTGGTGTTGAGTTAAAAATTTCTAAATTATATGACAAACTTCGCGAATCTATGGTTGCGGTAATTTCTTTTAAAAGCACAAGAAAGTGGGAGCAAGAACTGCAGTTAGCTCCAATACAATGGATGCAGGTATATAGGAACTCTAAACTGGCCTCTATTTCTAATGCCCATAGGTTAATACAATTTAAAATTACTCATCGTTTGTACTATACACCTAAGATGCAATCTTTATTTGGTAGGAATAGAGGGAGGGCCTGCAAATGTCCAAAGTGTGGAGCTGTAAATGCAGACTATAGCCACGTGTTGTGGAATTGTCAAGGGGTTAAAATGTTTTGGGTTCAGATTCTAACGGCCTTGCAGCAGGAAGCCCCCATTCTCTTTACCCCTGATATTCGGATGGTACTATTGGGGTATGTGGACCCTGAAATATCTATATCGTTTTCGCTAAAACGTATTTGGCTTCGTGGGTTGATGGTTGCTAAGGTTCTGCTGATTAGGTACTGGGGGGTGAGCCATGTCCCGTTATTCCAAGAATGGACGCATCTTTATCGTAGAATATGCTTGTATAATAGCTTATATGAAAAGGGTAGGAACGCCTGAGGGTCAAGCTTTGGTTAGGTTTACAAAACAATCCTGGAAGTAGGGAAGGGAACCACAGCCAAACAGGGAGGGGGGAGAGGGTTAAATATGGAAAAAAAAAATAAATTATATTTGCTATGTGATTGTACATTTGTAACGTAAATTAAAATGTCATATTTATAAGTATTATTAATATTATGAAATGTAAATGAAAGACCAAATGAATGTTACTATGTGAGGTAATATATGACATTAATGTTCTGATACAAAAAAAAAAGAATAAAAAAAAAAACTACAACTCCCATGATGCCCCTCTATAGGATGATAGCTGTAGGCTGTCATGGAATTATGTGATTTTTAGTTTAGAAAAAGCAGGAGGGCCGCAGTTTGCTGGAGGGCCGCAGTTTGCTGGAGGGCCGTAGTTTGAGGATGCCTAGTATATAGATTCTAATAAGTGTCCCTTTGGCCAGGAAAAGTAATGTTTGATAGTCAGTACTTGCTGGTTCATTTAGCGTTACCCAGGGTGCACCACGGGGAGGCGAACCAGCCTTACACCCCATACCGTACCGTCACTTCACTAGACGGGTACATCTCTCCTCAGATGGCCAATATCCAATATCTCATACTACACACACATACAATTTCAACACAATCCCAAATTTTAAAAAAATAAGATTAGGCGACTTTAACAATAGCGGCAGGAGAGTAAGTCTGACTATTCCAGGAAGATGAACAGCCTGTCGGATCCGTACTGCCGCTAGTTCACCCACGCCCCTAGAATGACGCTTCGTCCCTATTGACTATAATGGTGGCGGGGGCAGCGGTACGGCAGCAGCAAGGCAGCGCACGGCGAGAGACAGTCTAACTGAAAACTCTGCATGTCGTATTTTAAGCCCGGGGAACCTCTCGCCATGCGCTGCCTTAGCCATAGTCACTAACATTTATTCATCATCTCAACCACCAAACCAAAAATTATTAGTGTTAGAAAGTGAAATATTAGATTTAAAGTTACCGTTATAAAATCTGATTAAATGCTTTTTTTTTTATACTGCAGCGCATGTTGGAGCAGGGCTACGACCTGACCCGCTCCCATGCCAAGAAGAACAACATTGTTAGCAGGCTCGGCTGCGAGCTGTGGCGGGACTATGACGGGAAGCATAAGCGTCTGGCCATTTTGAAAAAATGGTCAGATATGAAAAGGAGGCACCCGGAAAGAATCCGCGAGATCCGGGACCAAAAATGCCCAGGTATAATGATTACTGAGTGTTGGAATAAAGATACAAAAGTAATGTAAAACACATGTACATTTTTGTTTTTAGATTTTTTTCTAAAAGTAGTAAAATTTGTTATTATAGGTGTTCCTTTACCTGCTGTCAGGCGCAGGCCTCCCAGACAGCAGGCGTGGGAGGTCTCTGCGTCAGAAGAGGAGGAGGAGGCCGGATCCTCAGGGCAACTGCTTGCCCCTAGCCCCCCAGAGGAGTCAGAGGCAGGAGCGGAGGGTGGACCTTCACCCCAACCCGCCTCACCCCCTCAAGTGGCTGATGACGGGGACGAGGAGGAGGAAGAACTCATCACCACCCCCCACAATGAGTGTAAGTATGTGCTGTGACTGTTTTCACTCACTCACTGTTCACACACACACACACACACACGTGTCAGTTTAGTCTTCACCATAGACACACTTTTTTGGAGCAAACAATAATCTTGTTAAAGCTTTACTAATGATCTTTCTTCAGCTTACACATATCGGAGAACCTATAGTCCCACACTTACAGTTCGGTACAAGCGGGATATCAAAAAAGTACTAGCTCAACACTCTTTACAGTCTTCCAGAGGTCTGGTTCCCCTCTAGGATTGTTCTGCGTTCCGATCGCCTATCCACACTGTATTTTAACAGCCTTTTTAACCACAATGTTATGTAGACCCCAAGATGTAGTACGGGTGTGACCTGTCCCACCCAATGTCTCTGACTAATAAAACCCAGGCCCAAAATAATTTCTAAAGAAAACCACCTCCCTGAAACCTTAGTTACAGGCGTACTGATTCACCGAGGCATACATTCCCATTGAGACATACCGAACAGCCATGATTATTTTATTCCCCAAACTCGGACCAAATATTGTTGCTGTCAACCCGAATAAACTGGTATATTGGGGGGGGGTACCCCAAAGTGGGCGGAGATAACATTGGCCAATGAAAATTTAGCAATTTTCTATACGCTACTCCTCCCACAGTTTTAGGAGTACAATCAACAAACTTTGTTTGTGCTTTGTTAACCGATCACACCCTCCGGGCCCCTGGAGTGGCCCCCCGGAGACCCCATTTTGTCCCATCGACTTTAATAGGAAAACTATTAAGTTTTGTCACTCCTTCAGCTTTCAAGTTAAAGTCACCAAACTTGGTTCACTTAGTCATGGGGTCACCCTGAAAATTTGTGTCAAATTTGGGGGACATTAAAAAGTGGGCAGAGCCACAAACAACCAATCAAATTTTCACTGTTGACTTCAGTGTGAAAACGTTAAAAAGCTGTCATTCCCACGGTATTTAAGCCAGAGTCCCCAAACTTGGCACTGTGGGTTACTAGGTGACTGGGATTAAAATTTATTTAAAAAAAGTGGGCGGAGTCTACACTGCCCAATCAAATTTCAGGCATTTGTTTAAATGGGAAAAATTCAAACTGCCGCTGCTCTTAGACTTTTATTGGCACAGTCTTAAAACTTTGCAAAGTTGGTCACTGGAGGACTGGGATTAGAATTCAAAAAAGTGGCTGGAGCCACCAACAGCCAATCAGATTTCAAGCCAACATCCTGTGGTTTCTTCTGAAATGACACCGTCTATTTTATTTATTGTTTTTATTTTTTTACAGTATTGAAAGAAATGGACCAAAAAATTAAGAACATGGAGAGGGAGCACCAGACTGGGATGAAGGCCTTCCGGGAGCAGCATCTCCTAAAGCTGCGGTAGATCAAGCTCCAGTTCTCAAACGGCATGCGAAAAATGGAGGAGAGGCATGCCAAGACTGTGGGAGATCTTAAAAAAATTGTGAAAAATATGAGGGCATTGCCCTATTAAGATTTGTTCAATTGTTTTATTTTATTTTTTTGTAATTATATTGTTTATTTTTTTAAATTAAAAAACTTTGAAGTTTTCACTATAATTGTTAAACATTTTTTTTAAGTAAAGGCCCCTAGAGTCCGTTCCCAAACTCATCAGTATCCTGACATACAGCATCCGCAGGTATATAGAAATAGGGTAGTATGAGGCCTACACCTAACTTAAATGGATCACATTAGTAGTAGTCATTGGTAAGGGTTGTGTATTAAATATTAAAGTATAACTGTCAAATTTTTTTTTTTTTTTACTATTGGATTCTGGTGATTAATATCACCTTGTTGGCCCTGTTTTAATTTCTGATTATTTAATAAATAACCCCTAAAAGCCACCTAAAAGTCCCCAGTATTGGCTATTGTTACCTAAGATAAAATCAGGTTGCTCCTTCCGTCTACCAGATGAGGACGGAGCACGCTGCTGCGTGCACTGGGAACTGATAGTGAGTCAACATTGTAAGGGAATGTATAAAAAGCCAGGTTCTTCCTGACAGGAGATAACAGTGCTGGGCTGTGTGTGTGAGCTTCTCCACATGCCTGTGCTTGGCAGACACTCCCTTAGCAGTGAAGGACAATGTAGAGCCCAGTGTATAAATGAAAGCCTTATCTGATAAGAGGAGAGCTTGTAGAAGGACTACAGGCTTCAGCCAGACCTGGGAACTTCACTGCAAGACCTCCCTATACAGAGCTGGTCTTCACTAACTTCACTGCAGGCGTCCTATGGATTAGCCTCAGGGCTGAGGGCGGCCATCTTAACAGAATAGTGAAATTGCAGTTTTATGCAGACTGGTTGCTAAGGGCTGAATCTTATTAAATAAGGGGCAAGTAAGTCTAATAGTTATTGATTCAGGTATATTATCATATTAGTAACTACATATATGAAAACTGAAATTAGGGTCTAAATGTGACAGTTATCCTTTAAGTACAAAGCAAAGCATTCTAATAGTCCAGAGTTACATTTAAAATTAATTTTTTGGTTAATTTTCCTAGTAACTAAATTATTTTATGTAGTAACATAAATTTCAAATTATCGTAAATAATAAATGTATTTTTTCATCAAACAATTAACTATTAAAATACAAAACTTGAACAGAGTAATAATAACTACAAAAAACCTTGTTTGATTTATCAAATTAGCAAAATTATAAACTTTTACAAATTCCAAAAATTTCTTTGCAATCAAATCTTGTTATCAGAACTATAAAGCAAAAAAAAGGAACAATGTTGGAACAATAAAATGGTAGGGGTAAGAACTAACCAGCATGGATCTTCGATAGCGTCCAATTTTCTAATAATTTGCATGTTGTAACATTGCTTCCGCCATACAGATAGAAACATATGATTGATTACATAACTATGATTATATGAATTCTCTAACCGGTGACATGTCTCCAAGAACATCACAGTTTATACTAAAAATCTTAAAGCAGTGGTTATATATAATTATCATGTGCAAATCCTTATTACATAATTGCGAATAAGTAACATAAACAAGAAAAGTACCTATAATACATATTTACATGTTGCTACATGGCTCCATTCACAAAACCGGATTTCAACACGGATGAGTATAACGCCAGTCACACCCAACCATGTAGAGAGGTCAACACGGAAGTCGCCATCCCTCCCAGAACGACAGACAACACTGTGTTGGATCCTAAATCCGTGTGATAAAAAATAAATAAATAAATAAATAAATTTGTGGGATGGTCTGAGGTAGATGAGAAAGGGAGAGGGAGAAGGCCAGCCTAGCCTCCCCCATAACCTATCTGGCTGAAGTGTGCCCGGAGCCAGGAGCAAGGTAAGGCCTAGATATGTGGGCCACCCAATGGAGTTGGAATAAGAAAAAAGTGGGAAAGGGGGGGGGGGCACGAGTTGACCGCCCCCCCCTAGAAGGATCGTCCGAGGTTCAGTGACAGCTCCCGATACAGATTGCCCGACATGGGCTACCTGCGCACTACTGGACCCGTACAGTTTCCTGGATGCCACAGATGTAAGCTTGGAGGCTCGATGGTCAAAATTGGCTGGCAAGACGAATCCTCGAGCACCCCGTAATGTTTGATTCCGGCTTAAATAACGTGACCGTGTTATAGAAAGATGCCGCTGAGTATGGCAGTGGGCAATGAAAAGCCATTGAGAAAGTAATCACGTCCCAGACACCCTGCAGGTGGTTAGCATGAAGCGCCGGAACACCTTAAACCCTGTCACGAAGCTCCTAGGGGTGTTCCTAACTAGGGACCCTTGCCCGACTACTTGCAGAATCCAGCAGCTGTACTGGTCCAGAAACGAGACGAGAGGTGAAAGACTGGGAAAGCATGTGGAAAAAGTAAATTCTTAAGTCCTATCAGAACCGATTGTCAACCCTGAACCACTTTTTCTGATAGGACTGGAGACCTGGAAACGACCGTCACAATAAATAAGGTGTGACCCCCAAAACAGTGGTGCGACAGAATGTCGCAACCGTTCCTTAACTTATCTGGAACGCGGATCGAACAGGAATGAAGAGATAAATGAACAGAATAGTCTGGAATTGAGATGATGCCAAATGAGCCGGCTGGCGGTGTCCTGATTGATGCGGGACACGAGACAAGACTGGAGACAAAGATGTGACTTGAGTGAACCAGGCCACTATGCATGAATGAGACATGACCTGAGTGTTCAGGAACAAGCGTCATACTACATGAAGGATGACCCAAGCGAAACGGGTAGTTGTACATGAATGATAGATGACCTGGGTGATTCAGGAACCATCAATACCCTGTGAAGAATGACTTGAGCGATTCGGGCAGTTATACATGACCTGAGCAATTCAGGAACCAACGTTACACCGCATGAAGAATAACCTGACTGATTCAGGCAAGAATGCAGAACCACACATGACCTAAGCGATCCAGGAACCAACTTACATTGCACGGAGAATAACCTGGACGAACAGTGTGAGGCATAGCCTGCATGATTCAGGTGACCAAGCATGACACTGCCGACACAAGACCTGAGCGATTCAGGCAAAAAATGCCGAAACTTGGGATACCTGAACTGAGAGAGAGACAAGCGTACATGACACGGAAAGGTGTGTAACCCAAATGATTCAGGAAATGATGGACGCCAGAGGAAGCATGACTTGCACGACACCGGTCACTGACCTGGAACTGGATGACTCCTGACCTGAGTGATTAAGGCAACCGTTCATGACGCCAAGCCACCTGGATGATGAACGGCCTGGGAGCTTCAGGAACCCGAATGACGGTGGGCGAATGAATAGAAGAGAGTAAGCTAGGTAATATGAGATAGAAACCTGGACACGATGAGCGTACAGGGGATGAACGAACCCTGATATTGTGATGATAATATGCGTGATGAGCCCTGAGCGGTGCTGGTGACAAAACATGACCATAACCCGAGGCACGAACCAGATACACGCGAGGAAGGGTCTGATGTTAACCCCAAGACAATGCAGGACCAGAGGTAAAAGAGACCTGATTCTAGCTGAAATGCAAGAATGACACATGACTGGAACAATTGAGGGTGCCCCATGCATGGATGAAGAAAACCTGAGTGATTCAGACTAACATAAATGACAAAGGGAGACCTGTCCAGCGGGATTCCAACAAGACCGGACCTCCAAGGAACGAGACCTGAGCGAATCAAGCCAATACGCATGGAAGGAACAGGACCTGAGTGATTACAGGCAAGAGTGCAGAGTTGAGAGACAACCTGAGCGATTCTGGCCATTGCACGAAAGAGACATCAACAGAGCGATTTCAGGCAAGTATACGTGAATGATGCGTGAACCTGAGCGATTCAGGCACTTGTACCTGAGCGATTCAGGCAGTTATACATGAATGATACATGAACCTGAGCGATTCAGGCAACTCGGCATGAAAGATGCGCAAACCTAAGTGATTCAGGCACTTGTACCTGAGCGATTCAGGCAGTTTTACATAAATGATACATGAACCTGAGCGATTCAGGCAGTTAAACCTGACTAATGCATAAACCTGAGCGATTCAGGCAGTTAAACATGAATAATACATGAACCTGAGCGATTCAGGCAGTTAAACCTGACTAATGCATGAACCTGAGCGATTAAGGCAGTTAAACATGACTAATACATGAACCTGAGCGATTCAGGCGGTTAAACATGACTAATACCTGGATCCGAGCAACTATACTTGGACCTGATTCCGGCAACCATACATGAAAGGCACATGAACCTGAGCGATCCAGACAGCCACACGTCAATGATACCTGAACCTGAGCGATTCAGGCAGTGATACATGAATGATACATGGACCTGAGCGATTCAGGCAACTGTGCATGAAAGATACATGAACCTGAGCGATTCAGGCAGTTAAACCTGACTAATGCATGGAATGAACTATACATGAAGGATGCATCATCCTGAGCGATTCAGGCGGTTTATATATGAATGATGTATGAACCTGAGCGATTCAGGCAGTTATACATGAATGATACATGAACCTGAGCGATTCAGGCAACTGTGCATGAAAGATACATGAACCTGAGCGATTCAGGCAGTTAAACCTGACTAATGCATGGACCTGAGCGATTCAGGCAGTTAAACCTGACTAATGCATGAACCTGAGCAATTCAGGCAGTTAAACCTGACTAATGCATGAACCTGAGCGATTCAGGCAGTTAAACATGGCTAACACATGAACCTGAGCGATTCAGGCAGTTAAACATGATTAATACATGAACCTGAGCGATTCAGGCAGTTAAACATGGCTAATGCACGAACCTGAGCGATTCAGGCAGTTAAACATGACTAATACATGAACCTGAGCGATTCAGGCGGTTAAACATGACTAATACATGAACCTGAGTGATTCAGGCGGTTAAACATGACTAATACATGGACCAGAGCAACTATACACGGACCCGATTACGGCAACTATACATGAAAGACACATGAACCTGAGCAATCCAGGCAGCCACACGTCAATGATACCTGAACCTGAGTGATTCAGGCAGTCATACATGAACGATACATGGACCTGAGCGATTCAGGCAACTATACATGAAGGATGCATCATCCTGACCTGACTAATGCATGAACCTGAGCGATTCAGGCAGTTAAACATGAATAATACATGAACCTGAGCGATTCAGGCAGTTAAACCTGACTAATGCATGAACCTGAGCGATTAAGGCAGTTAAACATGACTAATACATGAACCTGAGCGATTCAGGCGGTTAAACATGACTAATACCTGGATCCGAGCAACTATACATGACTTGATTCCGGCAACTATACATGAAAGGCACATGAACCTGAGCGATCCAGACAGCCACACGTCAATGAGCGATTCAGGCAGTTATATATATATTTTTTTTATTTTTTTATTTTTTTCATGAATTGATACATGCACCTGAGCGAATCAGGCAAACATAAGTAAAAGATACGCGAATATGAGCGATTCAGGCACTTGTACCTGAGCGATTCAGGCAGTTATACATGAATGATACATGATCCTGAGCGATTCAGGCAACTGTGCATGAAAGATACATGAACCTGAGCGATTCAGGCAGTTAAACCTGACTAATGCATGAACCTGAGCGATTCAGGCAGTTAAACATGATTAATACATGAACCTGAGCGATTCAGGCAGTTAAACATGACTAATACATGAACCTGAGCGATTCAGGCAGTTAAACATGACTAATACATGAACCTGAGCGATTCAGGCGGTTAAACATGACTAATACATGAACCTGAGTGATTCAGGCGGTTAAACATGACTAATACATGGACCAGAGCAACTATACACGGACCCGATTACGGCAACTATACATGAAAGACACATGAACCTGAGCAATCCAGGCAGCCACACGTCAATGATACCTGAACCTGAGTGATTCAGGCAGTCATACATGAACGATACATGGACCTGAGTGATTCAGGCAACTATACATGAAGGATGCATCATCCTGAGCGATTCAGGCGGTTTATATATGAATGATGTATGAACCTGAGCGATTCAGGCAGTTATATATATATATATATATATATATATATATTTTTTTTTTTTTCATGAATTGATACATGCACCTGAGCGAATCAGGCAAATATAAGTGAAAGATACGCGAACCTGAGCGATTCAGGCAATTATACATGAGGGAACGTGAACCTGAGCGATTCAGGCAGTTACACAGAACTGGAATGAGAACCTGAGCAATACAGGTGATTGCACGTGAATGAGACATGAACCTGCCCGCTCAGGAAAAGACGCCACGAGAAGTGACCTGGGCTACCAGACATGATGCCACGGTAACTAGAGCGCTACTGAAACTGCCCACCCTCAGCAGCTAAAATCGGCTCACTCGGTAGATGGGGAAAGCCGCCCGAATATTCAGGCGACTAAGCAGTGTGATTGCCGGCACTCATTGGCGGAGTGGGAACCCTGCATCCCTGGAACGTTCCTTGAAGCCCCGGTGGCGGGAATATACAGCCTGGCCCGCACTGTTTCAACCACCAGTATGGGATGTGGGCTTAACCGGGGAAAACTACCAATCTATCCACAAATATAAGACGTGGAGCAACCCAACGCATGTTGCAACCCAGAGGTAGCAGAGCTGAGCGTGCGGCAAGGCCATGACACGGCAGCTAGGACCAGAACATTACATGACTGAAGTATATGGAGGGTACGGAGGGGAGGAGGTACCATGCCAAGGATACACGATCAATGTATTACTAACCCAACCTGGAAGCCAACAGTATAAACCAATCCTGAGGGGACCACTGACTGTGGCATGCTGCCTGACCAGACCCACGTGCAGGATGCTGAGTGCTGAGGCACAGCGTGGGCTGGGCAACAGAGGGAGAGCCGGCCCCCACGACGGACCGATGCGCAAGCCCTGTGTGCCTACCGGCCTGGACCATTACTAAAGGGAAACCACGTTGTCCCCAACCGCCTACCCCAGAGGCCGCGGACGCGGCAGGTAGGAAGCTGCCCCGGGGTCCCCAGCGTGGAGACCGCCCCCTGGCCGAGCGCCGATGCCGGGGGCAGAAGCGCGACTGGCGGGAACACACAGGGGAACACCCGCCCCAGACGACAGCAGGGGGCGGGGGTTCCAACTTACCTGTCACCGCCTTCAACCGCAAGAGCCAGTCGTGCACGGGCGCCCTGTCTGCCCTGAGCCAGAAGCAGGAGCGCGGCTAAGTAGTGGCAGAACGGTCACCCGTCACGACGGTGGCTGGGAAGCAACGGCTTACAGGCGGCGGGAGCGAATGCAAGCGCCCCGATCCATGCAGGGCGGCCAGTGTTGCCGTGCCTCGGGCCAGATGAGGATACCTGCAGCCGCGCTGTGACCTGGCTGGGGTGGAAGCCGAGAAACCAGGAAGTGACGTCACGCCTGAA
Source organism: Bufotes viridis (assembly GCA_033119425.1). Classification (NCBI taxonomy): domain Eukaryota; kingdom Metazoa; phylum Chordata; class Amphibia; order Anura; family Bufonidae; genus Bufotes; species Bufotes viridis. The sequence continues at coordinate 207,652,705 of CM065590.1, read as the reverse complement.
CGGAAGATCCGCTGCACGAGAAGACCGTCCCCCCTAGAAGGATCGTCTGAGGTTAAGTAGCAGCAGCCCCTCCCACAAATCCAGGCTGTGACCAGCCTTCCAACAAATTTTCGTAGGTTCATCAATCAGCCCTGTACAATGCCAACTGCACAAGACCTTTGACAAGGGAAGGCCACATGCGGTCCACACCGTGCTACAGCGTGAACCACAACATAGCCGCCTGAAAACCACACTTTATTTAAAATAAAAATAATTAAATAAAGTAAAATCATTTAATTTTGTGAATGAAGCCGAACAACGCTAGATAAAATGTCTTTTTAAAAAGATTATTTAAATAAATATTTTTATGTCTAAATATTGACAATAAATAAATAAGCTGAGCACATGCGAGAATACGAAACATGCAAACCAGGTTAAGAGAATTCATAATTCTATACTTGTTAAAGTGCAAAAGATAAAATCAGGTTCATTATGGTTGTCTACACACGATCAGGACATACAGCATCTAGAGTTAACACAGTACTAGAATGCTGACTCATAAGTTTCCATTTGTAACTAGGCATAATAACGGCAGGCACTGGCAGGTAAGTACACTTCCAGTTTATAATAAAAATAAAATAACCCAATCGAAATTTTACTTTAAAAAAGGTGTGAAGGTCTGGACTCTATGATTGTTCCCTGTGCGATCAAATGTAACTCAACATTTTCATGACATGCAGCAGCATCAACGGCAGGATTTAAGGAGTGGTGTATTATCAGGGCAACATGTAGCTTGGCCCAATTCGGCATCACAGGCAGCAGCAGACGTTATGTTAAAAGGCTCAAATGTAACTCAACATTTTCATGACATGCAGCAGCATCAACGGCAGTGTGGCGAAACCAACCTGGCCAATGGGTGCTGGAGAAGCCTTGTTGCCAGCCTCTTGCCCCAGGATTATGGCCCCTCTCATCAGCCCATGCTAAAATTAAACCCCATGGTGATTTGACTGTGTTTGTGGCATCTGAGCGCTGTTTGAATATATTGAGCGCTCAGATCCAAGCCATCTGGGGATATGTTAAATGTCTATACTTACTGTAATGGTTGGGACATTGTATATTTGAATAGTGATGTCTGTCCTATTGTCCCCACGTGTGTATTGGCGATTTCCCTTTGTCCTGAGAGATAATTGAATGACTCCTCTGTTGTCTCCAGGACAGAAGACATTGTTCAAAACTATGCATTCTCCTGCCTGTGATAATTACATCAACCCATTGTGTAAGGTAATTGTATCACAGGCAGCGGTAGAATTTTGTAGGGGAGTGTTTAAACTGTAAAGCTGTAAAGGATTGGCTGCTAGGTCATGTTCTCAGTTCCCAACCAGGTTTTAAGAAGTGGTGTATTATCATGGCCACATGTAGCTTGGCCAAATTCAGCAGCACAGGCAGCAGCAGACATTATGTTTAAAGGCCCAAATGTAACTCAACATGTTCAAAACAAATTCACAATTAAAAAATTAAATTAATATATACATGATACAAACTTGACAAAAAATATCGATCAAATAAATATCAATAAATAAATAATAAAAGTAATTCATATAAAGTTAAAAACAGAGGGAACAATTAAAAAACAACAGAGTTTGGGAGGGAGAGCAAAGGAGAAGGATGGACAAGGGACCCTTCAGCGCCCTGAACCGACAGCGGGGGCCATGAAGTCACTGCCGATCCAGGACTCATTCATCTCAATGAATGTGAGTCTGTCCACGGAGTCTGTGGACAGACGGGTCCCCTTCTCCGTGACCACCCCACCTGCAGCGCTGAATGCCTGCTCAGATAGTACGCTGGAGGGGGGCAAGATAGTAACTCCAGCGCATACTGAGCGAGCTCATGGCAGGTGTCCAGCCTGGCAACCCAGTACTCCATGGGGTCGTCGGTGGTCATGCTGTCAGAAGCACCTATCGACCCCATGTAGTCTGCCACCATGCGGGCCAGCCGCTGGTGGTGACTGACGCTGCTGCTGGTACTGGGTCGCACGGACTGGTAGAAGAGCCTCATCTCACCCAGAAGGTCACCTGCTCGGCTGGTGCTGCTGGTGCTAGCCGCCTGCTGGGTGAGATGGGCGGGGAGAACTGGAGCTTGAGGCCGAGGGTTTGCCTCTTCCAGCCAGTGGGATCAGACAGGCCCGCAATTTTTCAAGACGGGCCTGCCTCCGGATGGCTGGGATGAACTGCTCCAGTTTCCCTTGCAGCGAGGGTCTAAAAGGATGGCCAACCAAATGTCTTCCCTCTCCTTAAATTTTTGATCCGGGGTCCCTCCTGAGGCATCGCAGCATATGGGCAGCCATGGGGAAGAGCACAGCCCGCTGTGACTCTTCACGACTGCCCGGGACCATGACCTCTTGGTCCTCCTGCTGCTGATGCTGCTACTCCCGGTCGGAGATGCCCCACCCCGGACAAACGGTGCCCTCAGCACCGGCTCTCCCTCCTGACCAGGCCCAGACTCCTGGATGTACACTGATTCCTCCTCCTCCTCGTCCTGGGCCTGGTCCTGGTGGAGCATGGTTGACTCTTCATGCTCCACCAAGGCACTCTCCCCAGCTTTGAGCAGGGGACACACAGGGGAACACCCGCCCCAGACGACAGCAGGGGGCGGGGGTTCCAACTTACCTGTCACCGCCTTCAACCGCAAGAGCCAGTCGTGCACGGGCGCCCTGCCTGCCCTAAGCCCGAAGCAGGAGCGCGGCTAAATAGTGGCAGAACGGTCACCCGTCACGACGGTGGCTGGGAAGCAACGGCTTACAGGCGGCGGGAGCGAATGCAAGCGCCCGATCCATGCAGGGTGGCCTGTGTTGCCGTGCCTCGGCCAGATGAGGATGCCGCTGCTACCTGCAGCCGCGCTGTGACCTGGCTGGGGTGGAAGCCGAGAAACCAGGAAGTGACGTCACGCCTGACCGGAAGATCCTCTGCACGAGACGACCACCCCCTAGAAGGATCGTCCGAGGTTAAGTAGCAGCAGCCCCTCCCACAAATCCAGGCTGTGACCAGCCTTCCAACAAATTTTCGTAGGTTCATCAATCAGCCCTGTACAATGCCAACTGCACAAGACCTTTGACAAGGGAAGGCCACATGCGGTCCACACCGTGCTACAGCGTGAACCACAACATAGCCGCCTGAAAACCACACTTTATTTAAAATAAAAATAATTAAATAAAGTAAAATCATTTAATTTTGTGAATGAAGCCGAACAACGCTAGATAAAATGTCTTTTTAAAAAGATTATTTAAATAAATATTTTTATGTCTAAATATTGACAATAAATAAATAAGCTGAGCACATGCGAGAATACGAAACATGCAAACCAGGTTAAGAGAATTCATAATTCTATACTTGTTAAAGTGCAAAAGATAAAATCAGGTTCATTATGGTTGTCTACACACGATCAGGACATACAGCATCTAGAGTTAACACAGTACTAGAATGCTGACTCATAAGTTTCCATTTGTAACTAGGCATAATAACGGCAGGCACTGGCAGGTAAGTACACTTCCAGTTTATAATAAAAAATAAAATAACCCAATCGAAATTTTACTTTAAAAAAAGTGTGAAGGTCTGGACTCTATGATTGTTCCCTGTCCGATCAAATGTAACTCAACATTTTCATGACATGCAGCAGCATCAAAGGCAGGATTTAAGGAGTGGTGTATTATCAGGGCAACATGTAGCTTGGCCCAATTCGGCATCACAGGCAGCAGCAGACGTTATGTTAAAAGGCTCAAATGTAACTCAACATTTTCATGACATGCAGCAGCATCAACGGCAGTGTGGCGAAACCAACCTGGCCAATGGGTGCTGGAGAAGCCTTGTTGCCAGCCTCTTGCCCCAGGATTATGGCCCCTCTCATCAGCCCATGCTAAAATTAAACCCCATGGTGATTTGACTGTGTTTGTGGCATCTGAGCGCTGTTTGAATATATTGAGCGCTCAGATCCAAGCCATCTGGGGATATGTTAAATGTCTATACTTACTGTAATGGTTGGGACATTGTATATTTGAATAGTGATGTCTGTCCTATTGTCCCCACGTGTGTATTGGCGATTTCCCTTTGTCCTGAGAGATAATTGAATGACTCCTCTGTTGTCTCCAGGACAGAAGACATTGTTCAAAACTATGTATTCTCCTGCCTGTGATAATTACATCAACCCATTATGTAAGGTAATTGTATCACAGGCAGCGGTAGAATTTTGTAGGGGAGTGTTTAAACTGTAAAGCTGTAAAGGATTGGCTGCTAGGTCATGTTCTCAGTTCCCAACCAGGTTTTAAGAAGTGGTGTATTATCATGGCCACATGTAGCTTGGCCAAATTCAGCAGCACAGGCAGCAGCAGGCATTATGTTTAAAGGCCCAAATGTAACTCAACATGTTCAAAACAAATTCACAATTAAAAATTAAATTAATATATACATGATACAAACTTGACAAAAATATCGATCAAATAAATATCAATAAATAAATAATAAAAGTAATTCATATAAAGTTAAAAACAGAGGGAACAATTAAAAACAACGGAGTTTGGGAGGGAGAGCAAAGGAGAAGGATGGACAAGGGACCCTTCAGCGCCCTGAACCGACAGCGGGGGCCATGAAGTCACTGCCGATCCAGGACTCATTCATCTCAATGAATGTGAGTCTGTCCACGGAGTCTGTGGACAGACGGGTCCCCTTCTCCGTGACCACCCCACCTGCAGCGCTGAATGCCCGCTCAGATAGTACGCTGGAGGGGGGCAAGATAGTAACTCCAGCGCATACTGAGCGAGCTCATGGCAGGTGTCCAGCCTGGCAACCCAGTACTCCATGGGGTCGTCGGTGGTCATGCTGTCAGAAGCACCTATCGACCCAATGTAGTCTGCCACCATGCGGGCCAGCCGCTGGTGGTGACTGACTCTGCTGCTGGTACTGGGTCGCACGGACTGGTAGAAGAGCCTCATCTCACCCAGAAGGTCACCTGCTCGGCTGGTGCTGCTGGTGCTAGCCGCCTGCTGGGTGAGATGGGCGGGGAGAACTGGAGCTTGAGGCCGAGGGTTTGCCTCTTCCAGCCAGTGGATCAGACAGGCCCGCAATTTTTCAAGACGGGCCTGCCTTCGGATGGCTGGGATGAACTGCTCCAGTTTCCCCTTGCAGCGAGGGTCTAAAAGGATGGCCAACCAAATGTCTTCCCTCTCCTTAAATTTTTTGATCCGGGGGTCCCTCCTGAGGCATCGCAGCATATGGGCAGCCATGGGGAAGAGCACAGCCCGCTGTGACTCTTCACGACTGCCCGGGACCATGACCTCTTGGTCCTCCTGCTGCTGATGCTGCTACTCCCGGTCGGAGATGCCCCACCCCGGACAAACGGTGCCCTCAGCACCGGCTCTCCCTCCTGACCAGGCCCAGACTCCTGGATGTACACTGATTCCTCCTCCTCCTCGTCCTGGGCCTGGTCCTGGTGGAGCATGGTTGACTCTTCATGCTCCACCAAGGCACTCTCCCCAGCTTTGAGCAGGGGACACACAGGGGAACACCCGCCCCAGACGACAGCAGGGGGCGGGGGTTCCAACTTACCTGTCACCGCCTTCAACCGCAAGAGCCAGTCGTGCACGGGCGCCCTGCCTGCCCTAAGCCCGAAGCAGGAGCGCGGCTAAGTAGTGGCAGAACGGTCACCCGTCACGACGGTGGCTGGGAAGCAACGGCTTACAGGCGGCGGGAGCGAATGCAAGCGCCCCGATCCATGCAGGGTGGCCTGTGTTGCCGTGCCTCGGCCAGATGAGGATGCCGCTGCTACCTGCAGCCGCGCTGTGACCTGGCTGGGGTGGAAGCCGAGAAACCAGGAAGTGACGTCACGTCTGACCGGACGATCCTCTGCACGAGACGACCACCCCCCCTAGAAGGATCGTCCGAGGTTAAGTAGCAGCAGCCCCTCCCACAAATCCAGGCTGTGACCAGCCTTCCAACAAATTTTCGTAGGTTCATCAATCAGCCCTGTACAATGCCAACTGCACAAGACCTTTTGACAAGGGAAGGCCACATGCGGTCCACACCGTGCTACAGCGTGAACCACAACATAGCCGCCCGAAAACCACACTTTATTTAAAATAAAAAATAATTAAATAAAGTAAAATCATTTAATTTTGTGAATGAAGCCGAACAACGCTAGATAAAATGTCTTTTTAAAAAGATTATTTAAATAAATATTTTTATGTCTAAATATTGACAATAAATAAATAAGCTGAGCACATGCGAGAATACGAAACATGCAAACCAGGTTAAGAGAATTCATAATTCTATACTTGTTAAAGTGCAAAAGATAAAATCAGGTTCATTATGGTTGTCTACACACGATCAGGACATACAGCATCTAGAGTTAACACAGTACTAGAATGCTGACTCATAAGTTTCCATTTGTAACTAGGCATAATAACGGCAGGCACTGGCAGGTAAGTACACTTCCAGTTTATAATAAAAATAAAATAACCCAATCGAAATTTTACTTTAAAAAAGGTGTGAAGGTCTGGACTCTATGATTGTTCCCTGTGCGATCAAATGTAACTCAACATTTTCATGACATGCAGCAGCATCAACGGCAGGATTTAAGGAGTGGTGTATTATCAGGGCAACATGTAGCTTGGCCCAATTCGGCATCACAGGCAGCAGCAGACGTTATGTTAAAAGGCTCAAATGTAACTCAACATTTTCATGACATGCAGCAGCATCAACGGCAGTGTGGCGAAACCAACCTGGCCAATGGGTGCTGGAGAAGCCTTGTTGCCAGCCTCTTGCCCCAGGATTATGGCCCCTCTCATCAGCCCATGCTAAAATTAAACCCCATGGTGATTTGACTGTGTTTGTGGCATCTGAGCGCTGTTTGAATATATTGAGCGCTCAGATCCAAGCCATCTGGGGATATGTTAAATGTCTATACTTACTGTAATGGTTGGGACATTGTATATTTGAATAGTGATGTCTGTCCTATTGTCCCCACGTGTGTATTGGCGATTTCCCTTTGTCCTGAGAGATAATTGAATGACTCCTCTGTTGTCTCCAGGACAGAAGACATTGTTCAAAACTATGCATTCTCCTGCCTGTGATAATTACATCAACCCATTATGTAAGGTAATTGTATCACAGGCAGCGGTAGAATTTTGTAGGGGAGTGTTTAAACTGTAAAGGATTGGCTGCTAGGTCATGTTCTCAGTTCCCAACCAGGTTTTAAGAAGTGGTGTATTATCATGGCCACATGTAGCTTGGCCAAATTCAGCAGCACAGGCAGCAGCAGGCATTATGTTTAAAGGCCCAAATGTAACTCAACATGTTCAAAACAAATTCACAATTAAAAAATTAAATTAATATATACATGATACAAACTTGACAAAAAATATCGATCAAATAAATATCAATAAATAAATAATAAAAGTAATTCATATAAAGTTAAAAACAGAGGGAACAATTAAAAAACAACGGAGTTTGGGAGGGAGAGCAAAGGAGAAGGATGGACAAGGGACCCTTCAGCGCCCTGAACCGACAGCGGGGGCCATGAAGTCACTGCCGATCCAGGACTCATTCATCTCAATGAATGTGAGTCTGTCCACGGAGTCTGTGGACAGACGGGTCCCCTTCTCCGTGACCACCCCACCTGCAGCGCTGAATGCCCGCTCAGATAGTACGCTGGAGGGGGGCAAGATAGTAACTCCAGCGCATACTGAGCGAGCTCATGGCAGGTGTCCAGCCTGGCAACCCAGTACTCCATGGGGTCGTCGGTGGTCATGCTGTCAGAAGCACCTATCGACCCCATGTAGTCTGCCACCATGCGGGCCAGCCGCTGGTGGTGACTGACGCTGCTGCTGGTACTGGGTCGCACGGACTGGTAGAAGAGCCTCATCTCACCCAGAAGGTCACCTGCTCGGCTGGTGCTGCTGGTGCTAGCCGCCTGCTGGGTGAGATGGGCGGGGAGAACTGGAGCTTGAGGCCGAGGGTTTGCCTCTTCCAGCCAGTGGATCAGACAGGCCCGCAATTTTTCAAGACGGGCCTGCCTCCGGATGGCTGGGATGAACTGCTCCAGTTTCCCCTTGCAGCGAGGGTCTAAAAGGATGGCCAACCAAATGTCTTCCCTCTCCTTAAATTTTTTGATCCGGGGGTCCCTCCTGAGGCATCGCAGCATATGGGCAGCCATGGGGAAGAGCACAGCCCGCTGTGACTCTTCACGACTGCCCGGGACCATGACCTCTTGGTCCTCCTGCTGCTGATGCTGCTACTCCCGGTCGGAGATGCCCCACCCCGGACAAACGGTGCCCTCAGCACCGGCTCTCCCTCCTGACCAGGCCCAGACTCCTGGACGTACACTGATTCCTCCTCCTCCCGGGCCTGGTCCTGGTGGAGCATGGTTGACTCTTCATGCTCCACCAAGGCACTCTCCCCAGCTTTGAGCAGGCGATCTAGTGTCCTGTCCAGCAGGAACACTAGGGGGAGCACGTCATGCAAACCGACATGCTCCCCGCTTACCATCTTTGTCGCCTGCTCGAATGGGGCCAGCACATGGCAGACCTGCTGTATTTGCCCCCACTCCGCATTGGTGATGTAGGGGAGTGGGTGTGAGGGCCCTGAAGTCCCTAGGTCCAGCGGGTATTCCCTCACCGCCCGTCGCTGCTCCCACAACCTCTCCAGCATGTGGAGGGTGGAGTTCCACCACGTCACACTGTCCTCAATCAGCCTCTAGGGGGGCAGGCTGTTGTCCCTCTGTAGTTTGGACAGGGATGCGACGGCAGTTGGGGAGCGTCTGAAGTGGCTGGCAATCCTACGTACCCTCAGCACAATGTCACTCAACCCTGGGTACGTACGAAGGAACTTCTGTACCACTAGGTTGAGGACATGTGCCATGCAGGGCATGTGGGTCAGACTGCCAGCATGAAGGGCGGCCAGTAGGTTGCTGCTGTTCTCACAGACAACCATACCTACTTGGAGCCTTCAGGGTGTCAGCCACTTCTGAACCTGAGCCTGTAGTGGGGACAGAACATCAGGTCCAGTGTGTCTCCAGTCCCCTAAGATCACAAGCTGGAGCACGGCCTGGCAGCGGACGTGCCCCACACTTGCGTAGAAACGGGGATGCTTGCTGGGGGGCTTAGCAGCTGTGGAGACAGTGGCTTGCGGGAGAACAGCAGTTCTCCCCTGGACACCCGAAGGCGGCACCACAAAATCAGATGCCGCCAATCCCTCCCTGGTGCCTCGGAGGGACACCCAATGGGCTGTGAAGCTTATATAGCGTCCCTGCCCATGCCTGCTGGTCCAGGCATGCATTGTGAGATGCATACTGTCGCTGACAGCATGATCCAGCGACAGGGATACATTCCGCACAATGTGCTGGTGAAGGGCAGGGACGCCGGTCCTGGCAAAGTTATGGCGGCTGGGGACACGCCATCTGGGTTGGGCCTGCTCCAACATCTGCCTAAATGGATTGCTATCCACCAGATTGTAAGGCAACAGATGTTGGGCGATAACCCTTGCCAGGAGCCCATTGAGTGAACGCACGCAACAGTCCCCGGGGGCGTAGAGCGCGGTGCATTCAAAAGCATCTGCAATAGATGGCTGGCGCCGGACGGCAGAGGAGGGTGCATTGGAGGCAGAGGTATTGCTGCCGGTACCAGTACCTCTATAAGAGGGAGCAGGGGAGTGGGAATGAGTTGGTGGAAGGGGTTGGGGTAGCTGCAGTACAGTGGCAGGAGCTGCTGTCTCCTGCACACTGCTGGCGGCACTGCTGCTTTGACCACCCCGTATCTGTTCCCACTCTCGCCAGTGGTTGACTCGGATGTACCCAGCCAAGCCATAGATCTCCCTCTCCTCACCCTGGCATTGCACAGCTTACAAATGCCAACTGTGACATCATCTGCTGCCAGGGTGAAGTAAACCCAAACAGGCGACTTCCGCACCGACCTCCTGTCTGATGGGGTGGTGCTGGCTTGCGCCTGTTCGGGCTCGGTGCGCAAAGGTGGAGCTGGCTGCTGCTGCCTACTCCTGCTGCTATTACCAGTGGAGCCCCTGACACTGGGCTCCCTGGTGACCTGGCGCACCATTTGCCTCGGGTGCCTACCTTCATCGGTGCTGCTGTCATCTGACAAAGGAGGTGGCACCCATTCCGGGTCACCCTCCTCTTTACCCCCTGATATGTCAGACCCAGGGCCAACCTGTGGTGGACTGACGGGAACAGCTGACATGGAGCCCCTTACCGGGCTCCGCTGTCCCCTCGCTGGCACCTGGGTCTGAATAGTTGCAGGGGTTGTGTGGCTAACACCACCCGCACCAGTTGGAAGGGATTTTATAGGAGGATTTATAGGCCCCTCCTCCTCCTCATCCCCAATCCCTTCCAACAGGTCCTGCTCATCCTCAGGGCTGAACAGTATTTCCGCCTCCTGCATTGCCTCCCCCAAGATGTCCCTCTCAGTCTCAAACTGTTCGAACAAGAGAGGGGACAATTCTTGGGAGCTGGGGGTTGGTTCTACAGGAGGCGGAGTGCTGCAGTTGCTGGCAGCCGGGCAGAGGACTCCGTGGCACTAGAATCGGCCACAAGAGCAAAGACAGCCTCTGCATCCTGTGAAGTAATTGGCCGGCTGCCACCTGTGAAAAAGTCACGGATCAGGCAGACACCCCTGCCACTTGCGTCTGCCTGTCGCATCGCGAATTCAACTTTGAGCTGAGCTCCTAACGTTTGCATTACTCTAATTGACGAAGACTGAGGATATAGCGCTATATTCTCAATCATCTTCTATCAACAACCATTAGGAACCCAGTTTAATTCGCGATGCGAACATATACTCGCATTGAGAATTAACGTTAGAGTTGGGTTGATGGATTCCCATTGAAAATGAAAACATGATTCCTTCCTGCATAAGTTGCTTGTGGGCCAATGACTCATTGACCCACAAGAAGGAAGCAGGGACAAGTCATGTTTTCGCCTTTCAGATATTGGAAAAATAGCGAATATTCGAATTAGCGAATATATATCATTATATTCTAAATATTCGCGAATTATCGAAGTTGCGATATTCGCAAAAAAAATTCCAAATTCAAATATTCGCGCTCAACACTATTGCCAATATCATAGTTCCTTTCCACTGCAGATAGTTTTTTAGAAAAGAAAGCGCAAGGACGCCATTTGCCCGGCGACAGACCCTGAGACAGTACAGCCCCCACTCCCACCTCTGACGCATCTACTTCAACAATAGAAGGCTGGGAGACATCCGGTTGGATTAGTACAGGTGCCGAGGTAAACCTCTCCTTTAGAGAGGAAAATGCCATTTTAGCGGCGTCAGACCATTTAGAAAAATCAGTCCCCTTCCTAGTCATGTCAGTAAAGGGTTTGACAATCACAGAATAGTTTTTAATAAACTTTCTTTAGAAATTTACGAAACCCAAGAACTGTTGCAGTGCTTTAAGGTTCTCAGGAAGATCCCAATCTAGAATTGCCTGGACCTTTCCAGGATCCATACGGAAACCTGAAGCAGACAATAGATATCCCAGGAACTGTATCTCCTGAACGGCGAAGACACACTTTTCAATCTTCGCATATAATTTATTCGTCTGTAGGACCTGCAGTACCTGTCTGACATGTACCTCATGTGTTTTTAGATCAGACGAATAATTTAAAATATCATCTAGGTATATCACCACAAACCTGCCGATAAGATGACTAAAAATATTGTTAACGAAATGTTGGAAGACAGCAGGAGCATTGGTCAGACCGAAAGACATGACTAGATTTTCATAATGCCCCTCAGGGGTGTTAAAAGCTGTCTTCCACTCATCCCATTCCTTGATACGAATCAGATTGTAGGCCCCCCTAATATCAAGTTTGGAGAACCACCTAGCACTCGCAATCTGATTAAACAGGTCAGGAATGAGAGGAAGAGGGTATGGGTCTCGGATGGTTATCCGGTTTAGTTTGCGGAAATCTAGGCAAGGACGCAGGCCCCATCTTTATTTTTAACAAAGAAAAACCCTGCAGCCACGGGTGATGAAGAGGGTCTAATGTGTCCCTCAGCCAGACTCTCGGAGATATAATCTTTCATGGCTTGTCTCTCGGGACCCAAAAGATTATATAACCTGGTCTTGGATAATTTTGCACTGGGAATCAGGTTAACCGTGCAATCATAAGGACGGTGAGGAGGTAAATTCTGACAACCCTTCTCAGAGAAAACGTCCTCAAAATCCGAAACAAATGTAGGTAGAGTAGCTGTGGAGGCGACTAAGCAATTGCTATTTAAGACAATTTTATCTGCAATGCTCACTCCACTCCAATATCTCCCTGGCCTGCCAATCCACCACAGGATTGTGCACTACCAACCAGGGAAGACCCAATACCACAGGAGAGGGAAGTCCCTCCAGAACATAACATGAAAGACACTCGTTATGGTGTTCCCCTACCCGAAGGTGTAAGTTACGGACAAAATGAGTGAGGTTTCTCTGAGACAGAGGAGCAGAGTCAATAGCGAATATGGGAATAGGTCTCTGTAGCATTCAGAAAGACAAACCCATTGTCTGGGCAAAATGGGCATCTATCAAATTAACCCCTGCTCCACTGTCTAGAAAGATAGAAATAGTCTCCGTCTTATCACCAAAAACTACAACCGCTGGCAACACAAATTGCACGAACAGAGACGTTCGTATGGAGGAAACGTATACCCCCCGCTTGAAATCCTCCACACAGCCTGGGGTTAGTAGTTTTTCCGACGGTCGTTTGTTTTTGGGTTTGGAAGGATAGACATTAATGAAATAACCCCTCCCCCCACAGAAACAACAAACCCCATGCCTACTGCGAGCCTCAGGAGGACGGACCTGACGAGTAGTTCCTCCAAGCTGCATAGGTTTGCCTAGGTCCGTACAGACTAGCTGCTGCTTGGGAGGGGTTACTAATTGCTCAGAATTTTTCATTCTGTCCCTAAGACGTCTATCTATTCTGATAGAAAGGGACATAACAGCATCAAGGGAAAAGGGGTCTCATACAGCGCAAGCGCATCCTTAACCCTTTCGGATAAACCAGAGCAGAACTGACTCCTGAGAGCCGAATCGTTCCACTGAGTATCCGTAGCCCACCTACGGAACTCTGAGCAATATTCCTCTGCTGGCCGATCTCCCTGTAGGAGTCTCCGTAACTTCGACTCAGCCAGGGCGACTCGGTCAGGGTCATCATATATGAGACCCAAGGCCCCAAAAAATCCATCTACTGACTGGAGAGCCTGGGAATCAGTGGGTAAAGAGAACACCCAGGATTGTGGGTCCCCCGGTAGCAGGGAAATAACAATCCCTACCAGCTGTTCTTCATTACCAGAGGAGTAGGGGCGCAGCTTAAAATATAACTTACTGGCCTCACGGCCAGTAACAACCTTGGGTTCCGGAGCAACCTGGTTACCCATAGCAACTGCTGGGCTTGCAGTCTGCTGCAATTGCTGCTACTGGAGGACCAACGCCTTCAATCCTGCCACCTCCAAAGACAGGCCTTGAAGTTGCTTTGTCAAAGCAGCAATAGAATCCATACTGGATTCTCAAATAGGCAGAAAGTGAGAAAAAAAATATAGATAAAATATTTTTTTTTCTACCTACACAAAATAAGGGCCAATTATAATATCACGACCGTCGTACCGATCACAGACATGTGACCCAAAGTTAGGGAAAAGGGAAAGCCCTGTCCTAGACGGGTTCTTCAGCCGTACGCCGATCACGTGCCTAAACCCTGGCTTTCCTTAAGCTGAGCCCTAAGTAGTGAATAGGGCGGTGGGAGCACTAGTCCTCACCACTAACACTAAAGGTAAACACAAGGGAGAGGACAGACAATACAGACAAAACATATAAGCCCAGGCCCAACAGCGGACAACAAAAGCCCAACAGGGATCCGGAGGGTAATGCTCTGGTACGACAACCAGGAACAACAGCAACACAGCTCCAGTGAGTCAGTATAGAAGTCCAGGCAGGAAGCTCTATATCTGGCAACCAGAGAAGTGGAAAGGGGGAATATAAGGAGGTTAGGAGTGGCGGACAAGAAACAGCTGAGGAGAAGAAGCTACGGATCCCTGAGTGAGACAAAACGGATTGCAAGGCAAACACAGAAAGCTACCATTAAGTAACAGCATGATCTTTAGACATAGAGCGCGCAGCCACCCGCTGCTATTTCCTGACCCCGGGTATAACGGAGTCAGACGTGGCTCCTGACACCCTCGTGACAGTCATATTTTATTTTATTTGTGGCTTATATGCATGGCTGCCTTTTATTCCCTATTGTCTTGGGATATCCATTACTTATACTAGCTTTCTGGTTTGCACTATGCACTTTACTTGCTTATATGTACCTGATGTGATTAGATGATAGGTTTGGGCGCTTTATTATGATGTATTAAGCCCATATAATATCTGAAGCCACGTACTACATGACTAATGACTTACTACATTACTGTATATGTATGCTGCTGTTGTAATTGATTTTAATATTATTAACATTATTTATTTATTTTCTAATTTTATTTATTAAAGAATAAATATTTCACAACATTTTCTATATAAATAAATTATTTATATATTTTTCCCATTAATCCCCTGCACCAAAAATACCCCATCAAGCCTAAGAACTCCATCCTCCCCATACCTTCCCCGAACTTTCTTCACAAATCCATTGTCTAAACATAATTTTTTAGTAACTTTATTGACCAAACTTAACCATACATAAACAGTGGGAGTATTAGAAGAGAACCAGACTCGTGAAATTGAAAATTTAGCCAAAAAGGCTATTTTAATCAATAAGATTTTTTTATATCTATGGCAATTAACCTGGGAAAAATCACACAGAATCCAACATTGTAGCATGTAAGGGATCAGTATTTTAAGTTTTTGGGAAATCAGTTTGGCTATTGTCTCCCAATATTCTATTAGTTGCGTGTAGGACCAGAACATATTTAAATGATCTGCCCCTAACAAATTACATCTTGGACACTTAGAGATACTTCTCAACTCACATCTATTGAGCCAGACTGGTGTAACATATATTCTATGTAAAATATTAAACTGAACCATAACATGGTTAAAATTATGAGATACTAACCGATGATTTGTCATTATATTCCCTACAGTCAGATGGCTGAACCATTCAATCACATTCCCAAGCCCTCTGACCAGGGGAAAATAATCCCTTAAATAGTGTGTCTACAAGCAATTTAATAAATATTAGAAATTCTTAGGTTGTAACCCGTGTTTCCCAATAGTTCATTTAAAGGTGTGTCGGTATTTATCTATAATAATACTTTCCGTTTTATACTAGTGAGTGCTTAACGGAGTTGTAAATACCTAAACCAAGATAAATTCAATGTGTGTACCCTTTGTGTAATCCCAAAAAATGAAAGTATTTCTCCATTATCCACTAGTTGTGAAACATAAAAAACAGTTTTTTGACTAAAATTTTCCCATGCTAAATCCTCCAATTCAGATAAAAAATAATTGTGCCATAAAGGTGTCAAATATAGTGTTCCTTTTATCAAAGATCACGCTCTAATAGTGCCCAATGATTTAGAGAATAACCTTCTAGTTTCCTTATTATCCTGTTGGAATCTAATTAGTGACCCGGAGTCTAACAATGAAAAAATATTACAATGTGTAGATCTACTCAATAAATATCTACAAAAAGTGCTCCCTTCCCAGTGTTTATAAAGCCAGAGCTGTGAGGCTATAAAGTATCCCTTAAGGAACTGAAGAATTAATCCTCCTTTTTCAATTGGTTTCTATAGGTAATTTATTTTAAGCCTTACCTGCTTTCTTCCCCAGAGTAGATCATTTATCAGGGTCTCGATTAACTTAAAAAAATGTGTCCTCTATCCAAACTTGGGAATTTCCCAGAGTATAGAGAAGTTGAGGTAATATTACCAGTTTTACTAAGGATAGTCTATTGGTCCTAGACAACGGCAGATGAAGCTATACCGTAATTTTTTATCTTAATTTATTAATCAACGGAATAAAATTTAAATGTACAAAGTCTTCTACTTTAGAATAAATCGTTAAGCCTAGATATTCAAAAGAGTAGGCCTATGACAAGGGGACTGTCATAGGATAATCAATTTTTTCCTGTGGCATTAGGACAGTTTTAGACCAGTTGATGTCAAAACCTGGCACTGATCCAAAACTGTTAATTATCTGAATAAGTTCAGGAAGCGTAATATCAGTATGATCAATAATAAACTTCTTCAGCATAAAAATAAACACGGTCCTCTGTGCCGAATATCCCGAATCCTTTGATCCTAGGATCTTGTATAACTTTAGCGCCGAGGGGTTCTATATATATATCAATTAACAATGGAGGAAATCCCTGGTGGGTGCTTCTGGTCAAGAGAACACTATCCATCAAACTACCATTTACAGTCAGTCTTGCTGTAGGGGTTCTATACATAAGTTTAATCATATCAATAAATTTAGGGCCAAAGCCCATCCTTCCCAGAACTTTCCAGAGGAATCTCCACTCCACCCTGTCGAACGCTTTAGAAGCATCCAACGACAGGATGGATCTGGAGACCCCCCTGATGACTGAATGTTAACAAAAAGATGGTGCAGGTTTTAATATGTGTCCTTATTTGGGACAAACCCATTTTGATCAGGATGTATCACTGTTGTAATGACCTTAGATAACCTTGTAGCTAAAATTTTAGAGAACAATTTTACATCTGTATTTATTAAAGAGATAGGTCAATATGACTCTATATCTGATGGGTCCTTACCTTTTTTCGGAGTCAATGTTATTACAGCTTCTGTCATTGTTTCTGGGAGCTGACCCTCCTCTGGTTTGCACTATGCACTTTACTTGTTTTTACTTCACTTTATTATGATGTATTAAGCCCATGTGATATATGAAGCTACTTAGTACATGACTAATGTAACTTCCTTTTTTCTGTATATTTATGCCGCTGTTGTGATTTTAATATTATTAACATTATTGATGTGTACTAAAAAAGATCTTTGATTATTCATATTGATTATTCAGTGTGGTGGTTTTTGGTTCTATTGGTGTGCATACTTTATATGAAACACACGAGCTAAATAGCAGTAGCTAGCAAGTGTTTTTTGGGGGGGATCTATAGGACCAACAAGACCATGTAGTTTCGTACAGTGAATGAGACCGGAGTCCCATGAGGAAAGTTCATCCAGCCTCGCAATTGGGTCTACCTTCCATGAACTGATAATCTAAAAAATATTTTGTACACTATCAATGCCATATATGTACTTTCTTGCTAACATGAAAGGTGTTTTATTGTCCTCTCATATTGTGTCAACACAATTGTATTGTTAGCAGTATGGTTAGAAAACCAATTAAAAATGTTCAACAATTACCAGTATATAGATTGGGTACAACCGTAATAGATCTGACATATAGGAAATAGTAAATCTAGTTTTTAATACAGTTCTCTAAAATGGAATTTAAACTCAGGCATTTAACACTCGAAATTAGTTCCAAAATACAGTAATTTTCTGCATGACATAGTAGACTATAAATGGGTGCCAAATCAACTGTAATTAAATTTAACATTCAGCTGGTTAGATATACTCATGAATAATTAAGCAATTACTAGCACTCCTTTTAAATAATGTTTTCTACAATACTGTTGTATAAGACTCATGGACTAACAATTATTTAATTATTTTAGTTAATCAAATACTGTATAAAATACATGAAACTAAGTAAAAATAATAACAACATGTAAAATATCATCAAGACCCTCCAAATCAAAATTATATGGCAGTATTTCCTTCAGAGTTTGTATGTTGAAGAATGTATTAATACCCACATAAATCAGGCTTTTGCCCTAAAGGTTTTTTTTTTTCCTTTTCATAGACAACATTGTGAAGATAGAAAGTAAACAGAATTCAAAATTACTGAAAGGTGACTAAGCTTCTTAAGTTAACCCCCCAAAAAAGGCTAAAATTGCCCAGAGAAATGTAATGATATTCAGGCTGTCTTTTATGACAGATTGCATTACTTTCAACATTATATAATACTAGCAGAAGGATCCGGCTTCGCACGGGTATATTTAATCTATTTCATGCTTCCGTGTGTTGTAAAAAGAGATCAACAGTATCCCCCATAACAGTGACCTCTACAGTACCCGCCCCTTTACCAGTGACCTCCACAGCACTTGCCCTTTAACAGTGATCTCCACAGTGGCCGTCCCATTAACAGTGAGCTCCACAGTGGCTGCCCCTTTAATATTGACCTCCAAAGTGCCTGGCCCTTTAGAATTGACCTCCACAGTGCACGCCCCTTTAACAGTGACCTCCACAGTGCCTGCCCCTCTAACAGTGACCGCATTTTTAACAGTGATCTCCACAGTGCCCGCTCCTTTAACAGTGACCTCCACAGTGCCTGCCCCTTAATAGTGACCTCCACAGTGTCTGCCCCTTTATCATTGACCTCCACAGTGCCCACCCCTTTAACAGTGAACTCCACAGTGTCTGCCCCTTTAACAGTGCCCTCCACAGTGCCCGGCCCTTTAACAGTGACCTCCACATTGTGCGCCTATAACAGAGACCGCCCCTTTAACAGTGACCTCCACAGTGGCCGCCCCTTTAAAATTAACCACACCTTCCCCTTTAACAGTGACCTTCATTGTGGCCGCCCTTTTAACAGTGACCTTCATAGTGGCCGCTTCTTTAACATTGACCTTCACAGTGCCTGTCCCTTAAACAGTGACCTTCACAGTGCCTGTCCCTTAAACAGTGACCTTTACAGTGCCTGTCCCTTAAACAGTTACTTTCACAGTGCCTGTCTCTTATACAGTTACTTTCACAGTGCCTGTCCCTTAAACAGTGACCTCCACAGTGATGGCCCCTTTAACAATGACCTCAACAGTGCCCGCCCCTTTAACAGTGACCTCCACAGTGACCGCCACTTTAACAGTGACTGCCCCTTTAGCAGTGACCTCCACAGTGTCCGCCCCTTTAATAACAATGACCTCCACAGTAGCCGCCCCTTTAATAACAGTGACCTCCACGGTGCCCGCCCCTTTAATAAAAGTGACCTCCACAGTGCTCACCCCTTTAACACAGACCTCCACAGTACCTGCCCCTTTAAGGCTAGGGCTACATGACGACATATGTCGCACAACAGTTTGTCGTACCAATTTCGTGCAAGAATTTTTATAATGATAGGCTATGATGTCACACCGTGACATGCAAGATGCTGCAAATGCGACACGACAGTGGCAAAAAATCCATCCAAGATGGATGCATGTAGCAGTGTAGTTGTGCCCAATGTGTCGTGCGACTTATTGTTGTCGTGTAGCCCTAGCCCAAAGAAGACCTACAGCAGTGAAGAGAAATGGCTAGGTTGTTATGGAAACCTACCTGGAATAAATCAGTGTGTATGTGACCGTGTGTATGACAGTTAAAGGATAACTGTCACATTTAGACCCAAATTTCAGTTTTCATATATGTAGTTACTAATATCATAATATTTCTGAACAGGGGCGTAGCTTAAGGCTCATGGGCCCTGGTGCAAAAGTTCAGCTTGGGCCCCCCTTCCTTCAGTGCTTTGTGTGTCTTCTTATGTGGCACAAGTGTCTTTGGGCCCCTTCAGGCTCCTGGGCCCGGTAGCGACTGCTACCTCTGCACCCCCTATAGCTACGCCCATGTTTCTGAATCAATAACTATTAGACTTACTTACCCCATATTTAATAAGATTCAGCCCTTAGCAACCAGTCTGCATAAAACTGCGATTTCACTATTCTGTTAAAATGGCCGCCCTCAGCCCTGAGGCTAATCCATAGGACACCTGCAGTGAAGTTAGTGAAGACCAGCTCTGTATAGGGGGGTCTTGCAGTCAGTGGCGTAGCGTGGGTTGCCAGCACCCGGGGCAAGCCATGTATTGCGCCCCCCCCCCCAACCTGTGGGCACGCCCGTTTTTACAGATAACATAGTGGATGTCACTTGCAGTCCTATGTAACACTACAGATAATACAGTGATAGCTCTCTGAGTACAGATAATGTAGTAGATGGGTGTGAACCCCCAAAATTCAGAACACACACAGTGTGACCTGAAGTCTGGGACCAGGATATGGCATGGTGGGCCACCGTCTTAATTCGGAAATTAGAACGTCATGACACCTTTTATCAGCCATGTCTAGTCTCTGCAGAGTTTCACAGAAAACATTTTTAAATTCCTCACTTTACTATCATCCTCTTCTATCATTATACACAGGAGCAATTATATATCCTAATAATACAGAGGGGGCCAGTATATATTATATTAATACGGTACAGAGGGGCTATTATATACTAATAATACTGTGGGGCATTATATACTAATAATGCAGATCTCTGCTGTCCATATACCAGGCCTACCAGTATTACCCCTTCATATACCGCCTGGTCAGGGTGACTAGGCGGTATATGAAGGGGTAATATTGGTGGTAGGCCTGGTATATGGATAGCAGAGATGGCATCCTCTGGGCAGTACTGTCTCTGGTCATCCTTTACCAGCACCCTGACTGCCACCTGCGTAGCCTTTGACACTGACTGTCACTCACTGATCGCTAAGGGTACTTTCACACTAGCGTTAGTGTGATCCGGCAGGCAGTTTGGTCGTCGGAGCTGCCTGCCGGATCCGCTGTTCAGTGTGACAACTGACAGCATTTGTAGTTGGATCCGGGTGCGGATCCGTCTACAAATGCATTGCAAGAACGGATCCGTCCCTCCGCTTGTCATGCGGATGGACGGATCCGTCCTTCAGTTGTTTCAAAATGCCGGATCTGGCACTAATGCAAGTCAATGTAAATTAATGCCGGCATTCCGGCGACTGATCAGGCATTTTGGACGGACATAATACCGCAGCATGCTGCGGTATTATGTCCGGCCAAAACGCCTGACAGTGACTGAACGGAAGGCATACTGATGCAAACTGAACGGATTTCTATCCCTTTAGATTGCATGGGGATATGCCTGATCAGTTCTTTTCTGGCATAGAGCCCTTTTGACGGAACTCTATGCCGGAAAAGAGTAACGCAAGTGTGAAAGTACCCTAAGCAGCAGGCAGTGAAGTGCCATGAGAGCCAGGCTACGCAGGTGGCATTCAGGGTGCTGGTGAAGGATGACCAGAGACAGTACTGCCCAGAGGATGCCATCTCTGCTCATCTCAACTATACCAGGCCTACCACCAGTATTACCCCTTCATATACCGCCTGGTCACCCTTACCAGATGAGCAGGTGGTGTATGAAGGGGTAATACTGGTAGGCCTGGTATATGGACACCAGTACTGTCTCTGGCCATCCTTCACCAGCAGATTCCTGACTGCCACCTGCTTGCCCTGGCTCTCAGTGTCACAGTGTGAATAAGTCACCCCACACCTAACACTCAGGGAGTGATTCAGTCACACTGTGACACTGAGAGCCAGGGCAAGCAGGTGGCAGTCAGGAATCTGCTGGTGAAGGATGGCCAGAGACAGTACTGCCCAAAGGATGTCACCTCTGGTGTCCATATTCCAGGCCTACCACCAGTAGTACCCTTAATAGACCGCCTGCCCACCCCACACCTAACACTCTGGGAGCTGTCACACTGACTGTCTGACTGACTCACATTCAGGCTGCCTGCTGTGGAGTCCTGAAGCGACACACTGCAGCAGCCTTCTTCTTCTTCTTCTTCTTGCCCCAGCTCCACTATGTCTTTCCCGGCTGGAAGGTGGGCGGAGCTTCGCGCTGCTGTGGGCGGAGCTTCGTATTGCAGTGTGCGGAGCTTCGTACTGCCGTGGTGATTAATCAGGGGCGCTTGTTCTGTTGATATTGCTCCTCACTCTGTGGCGTTGCTCTCAGTTAGCAACTTCATAGATTTTTTTTGTGCAAACGGCTGCCAGCGCCCCCTGCAGTCTGGCGCCAGGGGCAACGGCCCCCCTGCCCCCCCCCCCACGCTACGCCCCTGCTTGCAGTAAAGTTCCCAGGTCTGGCTGAAGCCTGTACTCCTCTCCTACAAGCTCTCCTCTTATCAGATAAGGCTTTCATTTATACACTGAGCAGCCACATTGTCCAGCACTGCTAAGGGAGTGTCTGCCAAGCACAGGCATGTGAAGAAGTTCACACACACAGCCCAGCACTGTTATCTCCTGTCAGGAAGAACCTGGCTTTTTATACAATCCCTTACAATGTTGACTCACTATCAGTTCCCAGTGCACATAGCGTGCTCCGTCCTCGTCTGGTAGATGGAAGGAGCATAGCAACCTGATTTTATCTCAGGTAACAATAGCCAATACTGGGGACTTTTAGGTGGCTTTTAGGGGTTATTTATTAAACAATCAGAAATTAAAACAGGGCCAACAAGGTGATATTAATCACCAAAATCCAATAGTAAAAAAAAAAAAATTTGACAGTTATACTTTAAGATTTAACTTAGTGAAAGGCTTACTGGCTTGTATTGGCTAATGCAGGTAATTTTTTGGGAATATTTCAGGAACAGTACATCCTAGAGAGCTGAGACCTGGTCTAAAACCTTCCCGGAAACCTGATGTACTCGTTTGCCAAATTTGGTGAAGATCGGTCCACTTGTTTAGTCGCGCAAAAAGAATGTCTAGACAGATAGACAGACAGACAGAAACTCATTTTATATATATGAGAGTTATACAGTTTATACAATTTACAGTATTGTACATTGAATGACCACTTTATTACAGACACTTGACCTTTCACGTTTGGAGCTTTCCTCTATGGAAATTAGACATGTGACTCCGAGTACTGCATAAAATCAAGTAAGCACATTTTCCATTGATCAGTTTCAGTGTAAATCCACATTAAAATGGTAAAATAGAGTGATCTTTGTCATCTTTGCTAGATCAAACAGGACCATTATTTCAAAAACTTCCAACCACTGCACAAAGAAAAAAATTTCAGCCAAATACAACACTGCTGCTCCAACTGATTTGACAGAATGCATAACTCATTATTCCTTACCATGGATTAGCTAAAACAGCATACAACTAGTTCTTATGCTATTGTTGTCTAATGGAAACGCCAAGACTTCAGTGGGCAAAAGACCACAAAAGTAGGATCTTTGAGCAGTGAAAAAGCATCAACTGGCCAGATGAATCCAGATTTCACCATTCTGATGGGAGGGCCAGAATTTGGCACAAGCAACATGAGGTGGAGTAATTATGTGAAGATTTTTTTCTAGGCATACCCTGCGTCTTCTGATACCTGTAGATGGACTTTTGGACCGTAGGGCTTACCTCAAAATTATAGCCAAGTTTACCTTTCTTAACAACTGTTTGCCCTATGAGAAGGACACTTTCTGCAGGGCAATGCACCATGCCACAAGGGTCAGAATTGATTGAATATGACAGTGAGTCTTTTTTGGTTCCCTGGCCTCTGCAGTCCCCAGATTTTCAATAGAGCCAGTATTACTGCAGAACACCGAGTACAATGTATGCCATCGCAAATTAAAGCAGTTCTGAAGACCCAAGGAGGTCCAACACTCTATTAGATGGATATCTCTAATAGTCTGCAGCACAGACCCAATTGACTTCATGTATATTTAACTATGTGGGTTTTTTGTTTTGTGGCTTTGTTGCCAAGAACATTTTTGGTATTAAAACACTAGAATTTGAACATTGGTTCTGTATAGATGTGTACATGTAAGCTACCTATAAACTGCCATGTTTGTTTAACTGCTATAAATTAAACACTTCTCTTACTGTGCTTGGAACATGTTACGTTCTATATTTCAGTCCCAAATAAGTTAAAAAAAAAACAGAAAAAAATATTTTGGAGCTCTATGTGATGAGGAGCTTAAGAAACCCATATACTATAGAGGTGAAGATGAAGATAAAAGAGTATTGAGATTTCTCTCATATTAACTCTCCATGGTCATTGACCCAGATTTACTAATTTATCTGTTCATAAAATCTGTCTAAAAAAGGTTGCACAAAACTGGTGCATCTATAGTTTCTACACTTTTTTCCAATATGCTCAACAAGGTGTAGTTTATCTAAAAATGTTTGAGATTTCACAGGAAGAGACACTATTTTGAGCCAAAATTTCAGTGCAATTCTGGCTCAAAAATCAAAGTAAGCTAGTCAATAGTTGGTATAGAATCAATGAAAAGTGTCTGTCCCTGTACCAGATTTATCATCCAGCCTGAACCAGTGTGATAAATCTGGTGCAGGTCTAGATAGCCTTTCTAAACTTATAACCTCTTTAGGATTAATAAATCTGGGCCATTGTGTTGTTCAGCTGAGGCAGGGTTCTTAAGAAGTACATGTCACTGTGAAATCGAACGTGCTGTCCTACCTACAGTTAGAATGTTACAGACCTATAATGCAGTAACTATAATTTTGCAAGGAGAAGGGGGGTTGTCTCCATTCTAGTTACAAAATGTCTCCCTTTCCAGATTAGATTGGCTCATATAGATGAGTCAAGTAGATATGTTATTTTACTTTTTGATAAAGTTGAAAAAGAGTACTTGACTGTAGGGGGTAAAATCCCTCCTCTGTTATGTAGGAGAGTCTTACACGAGATACTAGGGAAACTAGTTATGTTTCCAGATATTACATTTATAATATTAGACAATCTTAATGCTACTTTAGACCCTAAGAATAGATTATGCCCTCCATTGACCAATAATAAATCCCTGGGACATTGGGCAGGGACATATAATTTAGTTGAAATATGTAGGAGACTTCACCCTATTTTGCAATAGTTTCTTATTACTCTACATCTGCAGACTTCTTATCAAGAATATGTGTTGCCGTAACTTCTGCAGACATATTAAGGGATATCATGGCTACAGACTATCTCCTGAGAGGTATTTCAAATTTCATGCACTCTTTTTGGTGGTAATAGCACAGTAATTGGACTGCCCGATCAGAAAATAGCACCTTAATCTAACCTGACTTGATATAGTGCCTATAGTACCGCCAATATAGGCAGTGCACGCAGCTGCTATGGAGCCCGTAGCAAGGGGGGGGGCAGAGTGCATGGAAGGCCCAACCCCTATGTCTGTAGCTATGCATTTATCATTGCCATAGTCTTCCGTCCCAAGTTCCCATCTGGAGCTTGGGCGGGCCCTGCTTCCCCTCTGCTCGGGCCTCCTGACCCCTGCCCCTGACCCAGCCAGTGACATACTGTACTGCAACGCTGCTCATTCTGCTCTGTTTGCTGGGCACTCGCACTGCACTGGCCAATCAGCATTTAGTGGCAGATCAGAACAGAACTGTTCAGGAGAGTGGATGGGCAGGGTGGCAGTCTTGTGCTTACCATGCTCATGTCACGTGCTGCGGCTGCCAGTGCCACCACCTGCCTCATACTGCCACTAGTTCCACTGAGACCCAAGTCCCAACTCTAACCACCATCGCCGGCTTGCCCCTGGCCTGTTGTGTGCCACTGCCAGTCTGCCATCAATGACAAAGTAAGTTGTACACTCACAGTAGGTAATGACAAACTCTGTATTTACAATAGTTCATGAGGGTGTTAAGGGATGGCTATTGGTGGGAAAAGGTCAGCAGCAGCAAGTAGAGTTCATGCAGGGTTGGGTGGGGCACTGTTCTATAAAGGTCATTATTATATAGAGGACTTATAAAGACAGTGTGCTCCAGCCCCCCCACGGACACTGCTGTTGAATTGCTCATTTAGAGGACTGTGTCATGGGAGGATGGTTAGCGAGGGTAAGAGGGCAGCAGAAAGCAGAGTTCCTGCAGGGTTAGGGGGAAACACTATTCTATAAGGCTTATAATTATATAGAGGACTCAGGACTCATAATAGACTCATAATAGATTAATAGAAAAGAGTAAAAAAAATCTAAAATAAAAAACACTGATATATTAAATGTTTAAATCACCCCAATTTTAAATATAAAAATATATAAACAATAAAAAAAATCATGTTAGGTATTGCCGCACCCGAAAATGTCTGCACTATTAAAATATTTTTAAAAAAGAACCTGTACGGTGAACGCCTTAACGGAAAAAATAAAAATAAAAAACACGCAAGGGCAGGTGGTGGGATGGGTAGTGGGTGGAATTAGGGGGCCCAATTCAGATTCTTGCTATGGGGCCCAATGATTTCTATGTATGCCCCTTCCTATAGTAAGTGCAGACTAGCAGTAAAGGAATTTTGGAAGGAACGACGAAGGGACATCTAATCCCTTGACTGAGTGGGATGCATTTAAAGCCATTATGGTGCTTACAATTAAGAGTGCCTTAATCAATGCAATTGCGGCATTGAACTGAGCCTAAAGTCATGTGGGCAGCAGAGGTCTTGCTGAGGGAAGTTGCCTTCCTGGACCGATTTGATGATTACAAACAGAGACACCGGTTGGAATCCCAAAGAAGATTCACTTTAAATGCTACTCAATACACACACACACACACAAAAAAACTTTTTTTACTCAAATAATTATGCTATGCCTATAATGGCTAACCTCCAACTACAACTCCCAAGATGCACACTTGCTTAGCTGTTCTCAGAACTCCATAGAAATGAATGGAGCATGCTGGGAGTCATAGTTTCACCACAGCTGGAGTGCTGGAGGTTAGCCGTCACTGTGCTATGCTGGAGGCTCTCCTAGATCTAGTGAACGAGTTTGGTAAAGTACATTTAGTCTATGCTCAGTGGATAATATTACTTCAGATAGTATCTCCCCTAAATCAAAGATCCTGGTAGTTCAGCAATCTGTATATCTAGGAATTGTAGTTCATCATGATATTAGAAAGTTTACTCAACTTTAAATTGTTCCTACCATGAAATATATTACTTGTAAGATTGTGGCATGGGAGAATCTTCCCTTATCCCTTGCAGGCTGCATTGCCATTTTTAAAATGTTCCTACTGTCAAAGTTACTCTATGGGTATAGGGAAGCACCCTCAAAGATACCCGAGATACATTTTACAACCACTTATAAACTTCTTTCTCCGTTTTTGTGGAATAAACAAAAACTCAGACTTTCAAGAGATATCCTTAAAGCACCTTATGACAGGGGTGGACTAACCCTTCCTGATATGTATTTTTATTAAGCTGCCATTCAGCTGGCATATGCAGCTTGGTGGATCCAGGCAGATTCTAATAATTCAGCCATGGTTTTGGTAGTGGCTTTGTTGGACTCCTATGAGGCACTTGCTTACAGCAAAGATAAGAAATGATGGACAGACTTGGTCTCTGTATTTTCCACAGGAGAAACGCAAAATTTCCTGAGTCATTACAGTTACCAGATTTTGAGTTTTGGCCGAGGAAAGGCCTAAAGTATCTTATTCAATTATACAATAAGGATGCCTTCAGGACCTTCACAAGTCTAAAAGAGGAATTTAACCTGCCGCAATCTAGTCTATATAGATACATTCAACTGTGACACGTATGTATGACTGAATTTGGTTCTGCACCTGTGAGGTTTGAATGCAGCCCAGTGGAAAAGGTAGCTAGATGGATTATGCTTGTTAAACCAATCTCCTATTTCAATAGAACAGTTTAAATAGAACAGGCATACCCTATAAAGAGATTTTTTGACAAGTGGAGAGAGGATATCCAAGAACTAGAGGATCAGCATTTTTAGAGTTGAACTATACATGAAGATACTCTGTAATTAGTTCAAGGCATAACTGATATAGGTTTAAGGGCTCCATAGAGTATATCTGACTCCCTCTAGACGGTACCAAATCTGTAAGCTCCCTCAGCGCCAGATGTAAAGTTTCTAGGGGCTTTTCCTACATATGACATGGGCCCATCCTGTTCTACAATACCGATTAGACATTAACAAGTTTATAAACAGCAGACTGGGGCTTCCTTCAGTTTGCTTGCTTCAGTTTGGGACTGGTCTCCGAATTAATTTCTACAAAATATGGCAGAAGGCTAGATTTTTTATATTTTATACCTGAAAGGTTATTCTTCTTAATTGGAAACGCCCTAAATGTCCCCCAGTATCCCAATGAGTATAATTGATTAACACTGACCTATCACTGTATTAACTGATCCATGATGCTAAGGGAACCCCTTAGAGTTTTCTACAGAGTTGGAATCCTTGGAGCCAAGCTCAGATGAATATGGCTTTAAACTAGTGTTTTGCTATATATATGAAGTATGGATGCTAGTGTAATTGTGTTTTAGCTTTTTGGTGGTTGTTTGTGTTACCTGTTTACTCCAGGTGTTGGGCAGAACTAACTTTGTTCTTATCTGAACCTCCAATATTTTTTATTGTTGTTGTTATATTAGATGTTTAAAATGCTGACTAATGTATTGTTGCAAACTGTTTAAAAATACATAATAATAATAATTCAAATTGAATTTACCATCAGATAATGTTCTAACTATAAGATATTAGATCTTGAAATATATTAAGAGAATGTATGAAATCATTTACATCAATCTCAAGCTATGTAAAGCTAGCATTCCTTTTATGTTGTCCTAACACTATTTTTTTATTAGGACATACATATACAGTACATTAGAATTGAAAGGCAGTTCTCCAATTTGAAAATGTATATGTATAGTTTAGTTATTGTGCTCATTAATGGAAGTTTCACCTGTGCAAGTACCCCCTGTAGGTCAATTATGATTGACAGTCATGTTCCCATTCTATTGATCAAGATAGAAAAACTCTCATGGACAAGCCCTTTGAACAATTACGTACTGTGATCCATAGGGGCTGCAAAATTCAGAAAGTTTGGTGCTTCCTTTAATGCATTACTATAAGTAGAAAAGAGTTTTGAAAAATTTGATATGGCGGATTCGCCGAACTTCATCAAGAAATTCGATTTGTGGCAAATTAATTTATCATGAATCATTTATCATGAATATAAAAGAATTTACAAAAAAGACATATTTAGTATTGCCGCATCCAAAAAAATATAAAAACTGTGTAAAAAAAAGCCATTTTTGTCAACTTAAATCACAAAAAGTGCAACACTCAGCGATCAAAAAAGGGTATGTTCCTTAACATGGTACCAATAAAACCGAATACCTCACCCCGCAAAAAATTAGCCCCTAAATAAGAAAATCACTCAAAAATTAAAAAAACTATAGCTCTCAGAACATGGAAACATTAATACATATTTTTGTTGTTTCAAAAATGCTATTATTGTGTTAAAGTGAAGTAAATAAAAAAAGTAGACATATTAGGTATTACTGTGTCCGTAACATGCTTTATAATAAATATCACATTACCTAACCTGAACACTGTAAGAAAATAAAATAAAAACAGTGCCAAAAAAAGCAATTTTTTGTCACCTAGCATCACATAAACTGCAATAGCAAGCGATCAAAAAGGTTGATGCCCCCCAAAATAATAACACTCAAAACAATACCTCATCCCGCCAACAATGAGACCATAACTACTGTAAGACAATCAGCCAAAAAATAAAAAAGCTATGGCTCTCTGACTTTGGAGACACTTAAAACATTCTTTTTTTTTGTTTTAAAAATACTATTGTGTAAATCTTAAATAAATAAGAAAAAGTATACATTTTAGATGATGCCACGTCCGTAACAACCTGCTCTATAAAATTTTCACATGAAATGAATGCTGTAAAAATAAATAAATAAAAACTGTGTTAAAACAAACAATTTTTTGGTCACCTTGCCTCATAAAGTGTAATAATGAATGATCAAAAAATCATATGTACCCAAAAATGGTACCAGTAAAAATGTCAACTCTTCCTGTAAAAACAAGCCCCTGCACAAGACGATCAGCAGAAAAATAAAAAATATGGCGTTCAGAACACGGAGACACAAAAAAATTAATTTAAAAAAATGCTTTATCATGTAAAACTGAAACAAATAAACAAAGAAAGTAGACATATTTGATATAATTGCATCCGTAACAACCTGTCCTGTAAAAATAGCACAAGATCTACCCTGTCAAATGAATGTTGTAAAAAATAAAAACTGTGCCAAAACAGCCATTTTTTGGTTACCTTACCTCACAAAAACGTAATATAGAGCAATTAAAAATCATATGTACCCCAAAATAGAACCAATAAAACTGGCACCTTATCCCCTAGTTTCCAAAATGGGGTTACTTTTTGGGAGTTTCTACTGTAACGGTGCATCAGGGGGGCTTCAAATGGGACATGGCATCTAAAAACAAGTCCAGCAAAATCTGCCTTCCAAATACTATATGGCGTTCCTTTCCTTCTGCGTCCTGCCATGCGCCTATACAGTAGTTTACCATTACATGTGGGGTGTTTCTTTAAACTGCAGAATCAGGATAATAAATATTTAGTTTTGTTTGGCTATTAACCCTTGTTGTGTTAAAGAAAAAATGAATTAAAATGGAAAATCTTCCAAAAAAGTGAAATTTAATCTTTATTTTCTTTTAATTCTTGTCGAAAACCTAAAGAGTTAACAAAGTTTGTAAAATCAGTTTTGAATACCTTGAGAGGTGTAATTTCTAAAATGGGGCCATTTATGAGTAGTTTCTATTATGTAAGCCTCAAAAAGTGACTTCAGACCTGAACTGGTCCTTAAAAAGTGGGTTTTGAAAATTTTCTTAAAAACTTTAAAATTTGCTTCTAAACTTCTAAGCCTTCTAACATCCTAAAAAACTAAACATCCTCTAATTTACAAAATGATCCAAGCATAAAGTAGACATATGGGAAATATAAAGTAATAACTGTTTTAGGAGGTATCACGATCTGTTTTAAAAGCAAGAAATTGAAATTATGAAAATTGTGAATTTTTCCAAATTTTTGGGTAAATTTTGAATTTTTTTATAAATAAAAATGAAATATTTTGACTCAAATTTACCATTGAAATGTAGTACAATATGTGGTGGGAAAACAATCATAGAATGGCTTGGAAAAGTAAAAACATTCCAATGTTATTACCACATAAAGTGACAAATGTCAGATTTGCAAAATTAGGCCTGGTCAGGAAGGGGGCAAATGGCCCAGTTTGGAAGTGGTTAAAGAGTAATATGTACCACAAAAGTAGTACTTTTAAAATCTAAATTTCTCCTGCAAAAAAGATGCCCTCATACAGGTCTCTAGACCGAAATATAAAAAAGTTATAGCTGTCAGAAAATGGTTATACAAAGACATTTTTTTTAAGGTTTTTATTTTTTAGTAGTAGTAGAAAAAAAATATACAAGTTTGGAATCACCATATTGGTATAGAGCTGCAGAATAAGGGCGTTATGTCATTTTTAGCGCACAGT
Source organism: Bufotes viridis (assembly GCA_033119425.1). Taxonomy (NCBI): domain Eukaryota; kingdom Metazoa; phylum Chordata; class Amphibia; order Anura; family Bufonidae; genus Bufotes; species Bufotes viridis. Next base: position 207,621,569 of record CM065590.1, on the reverse strand, counting down.
CAACCCTGTGATATCAAAACCCCAAAAAACTTTGCGGATTTGTAGTTTATTTTCAATTTAATATTTTTCCCCATTTTCCAATAAAAAACATGATAAGTTGAATGGTGCTCTTCAATAATACGACTTATCCCCCCAAAAATAAGCACTTATATTGTTATTACTTTACATTTCCCATATGTCTACCTTATGTTTTTATCATTTTGTAAATGTTATTTTCTTGTTTAGGCTTAGAATTGTTTAGGCTTAGAATGTTTTAGACTTAAATTTTAGAAGCAATTCTTGTAATTTTTTAAGAACATTTCCAAAACCAACTTTTTAAAGTATCCGTTCAGTTATGAAGTCACTTTGTGTGGCTTACATAGTAGAAACCCCTCTAGGTGATCCACACGAATAAAAAGAAATTGGAGGTGAAATTTTAAAATTTTACTTTTTTCAGATTTTTCATTTAAATTAATTTTTCTAGTAACACAGCAAGGGTTAACAGCCAAACATTTATTATGTTGACATCTCATATGAGGTTGTAAACTATTGTATGGGCACAATGCAGGGCTCAGAAGAAATAGAGCGCCATAAGGTTTTTGGAGGGCAGATTTTACTGGGATCATTTTAAGTTGCCATGTAACATAGTAACATAGTATATAAGACCGAAAAAAGACATTTGTCCATCCAGTTCGGCCTGTTTCCTACAAGTTGATCCAGAGGAAGGCAAAAAGCCCCTGTGAGGCAGAAGCCGATTTTCCTCACTTAAGGGAAAAAAATTGCTTCCCGACTCCAATCAGGCAATCAGAATAACTCCCTGGATCAACGACCCATTTCTAGTAGCTATAGCCTTTAATATTATTACACTCCAGAAATATATCCAGTCCCCTCTTGAATTCTGTTATTGTACTCACCATCACCATCTCCTCAGGCAGAGAGTTCCATAATCTCACTGCTCTTACCACGAAGAATCCTTTTCTATGTTTGTGTACAAACCTTCTTTCCTCCAGACGCAGAGGATGTCCCCTCGTCACAGTCACAGTCCTGGAGATAAATAGATGATGGGAGAGATCTCTGTACTTACCCCTGATATATTTATACATAGCTATTAGATACCCCCTCAGTCGTCTTTTTCTAAAGTGAATAACCCTAATTTTGATAACCTTTCAGGGTCCTGTAGTTGCCCTCCTCTGAACCCTATCCAGCTCTGCTATGTCTGCCTTGTTCACAGGAGCCCAGAACTGTACACAGTACTCCATGTGTGGTCTGACTAGTGATTTGTAAAGTGGTAGGACTATGTTCTTATGCCCCTTTTAAAGCTACCTATTATCTTATTGGCCTTGGCAGTAGCTGCCTGACATTGGTTTTTACAGCTTAGTTTGCTGATTATTAAAATTCCTAGATCCTTTTCCATGTCAGTGTTACCGGGTGTTTTACCATTTAGTATGTACGGGTAACTTGCATTATTCCTCCCATGTGCATAACTTTTGTCAGTGTTAAACCTCATCTGCCATTTCTCTGCCCAAGCCTCCAATCTATCCAGATCCCTCTGTAGCAGAACACTGTCCTCTTCGGTGTTAATTACTTTACACAGTTTAGTGTCACCTGCAAAAATTGATATTTTACTGTGCAAGCCTTCTACAAGATCATTAATAAATATATTTAAGAGAATAGGGCCCAATACTGACCCCTGAGGTACCCCACTAGTGACAGTGACCCAATCTTAGTGTGTACCATTAATAACCACCCTCTGTTTTCTATCTCTCAGCCAGTTACTTACCCACTTACAGACATTTTCTCCCAGTCTGAGCAGCAACATTTTATATACTAACCTTTTATGAGATACAGTGTCAAATGCTTTGGAGAAGTCTAGATATACCACATCCATTGATTCGCCGCTGTCAAGTCTAGAACCTCCTCATAGAAACTGATTAAATTCGTTTGGCATGACCGATCCCTCTTGAAGCCATGCTGATATGGCGTTATTTGCTTATTTTTATTGAGATACTCCAAGATAGCATCTCTTAGAAACCCTTCAAACAGTTTACCAACAACAGATGTTAAACTTACCGGCCTATAATTTCCAGGCTCTGTTTTTGGACCCTTTTTGAATATTGGCACCACATTTGCTATGCGCCAATCCTGTGGAACATTCCCTGTCAGTATAGAGTCCGTAAATATCAGAAATAAAGGTCTGGCTATGACATCACTTAATTCCCTTAGGATACTGTGGTGTATGCCATCTGGTCCTGGTGATTTGTCTATTTTAATCTTTTTAAGTCACTGTTATACTTCTTCCTGGGTCAAAAATACCAAACTTCAAAAGAGCACAATTTAGCCAATTAAGCGAGGCGAGGGGAATTTTCTTTTACATTCTGCATTTCATCTAAAAGTTTATTATAAAAAAATTAATAGTTTTGCTTTATCCTCGTCGCTCTCTGCAACACCCCCCTCATTGCTATGTAAAGGGCCGACTCCTTCAGATTTATATTTTTTACCATTTATATAATTGAAGAACATGTTAGGGTTAGTTTTACTCTCTTTGGCAATTATTCTCTTGGTCTCTAGTTTGGAAATTTTTATTAGTTTTTTACATATTCTATTTTTTCTTTATAGTTTATTAGTGCTTCCTGGCTCCCCTCCTGTTTTAGTGATTTATATGCTTTCTTTTTGTCATTTATTGCTTTCTTTACGGTTATATTTATCCACATTGGTTTCCTATTGTTTCTTAGCCTTTTATTCATATAAGGTATGTACCTCTCACAATTAGATGCTACAATGCTTTTAAAAATCTCCCATTTTGTGGTTGTATTTTGTCCCTATGGCCTATGGCCTCGCTTAATTGGCTAAATTGTGCTCTTTTGAAGTTTGGTATTTTTGTTCCTCCCTTTAGAAGCTCTCATTTTAAGGATAATTGGAAGGTTATTACTTTATGGTCACTATTTCCTAGGTGTCCCACAACCTGCACATCTGTTGTTCTATCAGGTCTATTGGGTAATACTAAGTCCAGTTTGGCTGTCCCTCTAGTGGGATCCTAAACCAGTTGGGAAAGGTAGTTGTCTTTGGTTATTGCCAAGAACCTGTTTCCTTTATGGGATGTACAGCTTTCAGTTTCCCAGTCTATATCTGGGTAGTTGAAGTCCCCCATAATAAGGATTTCATTATGATTTGCCGCCTCATCTATCTCGTTTAGTAATAGATTTTCTGTGGAGTCTGATATATTAGGTGGTTTCTAATAAACTCCTATTAGTAATTTATTATTGTTTTTTGCTCCATGTATTTCTACACACAGTGACTCCACATGTTTATGTTCCGCACATATATTCTCGAATTGTGGGCTTTAAGCAGGACTTCATATAGAGGCAGACCCCTCCACCTCTCTAGTTTTGACAATCCTTTCTGAACAGATTGTAACCTTTTATATTAACTGCCCAGTCATAGCTATCATCTAGCCATGTCTCAGTTATTCCCACTATGTCATAGTCCTCCTCACACATCACTAATTCCAGTTCACCAGTCTAGTTAGTCAGGGTTTTGGCATTAGTATACACACATTTGAGAGGTTTATGTGTCACATTTGAAGACCCCTTGATGAATTCCTATCGTAGAAACTCCCAAAAAGTAACCCCATTTTGGAAACTATAGGATAAGGTGACAGTTCAATTGGTACTATTTTGGAGTACATATAATTTTTGATCGCGCAATATTACGCTTTTTGTGAGCGAAGGTAACAAAAAATGGCTGTTCTGGCACAGTTTTTATTCTTAGATTTTTACAGGGTTCACCTGACTGGATAAGTCATGTGTTATCTTTATAGAGCAGGTTGTAACGGACCAAATAAGTGTATTTTTATATTTTTTTGTTTCAGTTTAACATAATAAAGCATTTTTTGAAAATAAATCATGTTGTTGCGTCCCCATTTTCTGAAAGCCATATTTTTATTTTATTTTTTCTGCCGATTGTCTCGTGTAGGGCCTTGTTTTTTGCAGGAAGAGTAGACGTTTTAATTGGTGTTATTTTTGGTTACATCTGATTTTTTGATAATTCAATATTACACTTTTTGGGGGCAAGGTAACAAAAAATGGCTGTTTTGGCAAATCATTATTATTTTTTTTTTTAAAGCATTCACCTGAGATTATGTGAAATTTTTATAGAGCAAGTCATTTTGTCTATTTCTTTAAATTTATTTAATTTTTACACAATAAAAGCATTTTTGGAAAGCCATTTTTTATTTTTCTGGCAATTGTTTTTTGATGGGGCCTTGTTTTTTGATGAAGGAGTTGATGTTTTTATTGGTACAATTTTTCGGTACATAGGATTTTTTGATCATTCAATATTACATGTTTTGGGGCAAGGTGACCAAAAACTGGCTGTTTTTGCTAAAACAACACTTTACGGCATTCACTTGAGGGGTTAGATCATGTGATATTTTCATAGAGCACATTGTTATGATGCAGAGATACTTAATATTAAAATTATTTTCTTTTTAAAAGCTTTTTTAAAAAGAAAAAAATCTTGCTTTTGTGTTGCCATTTTTCAGGCAATTGTAAGGGCTTGTTTTTTGCAGGATGAGGTTGACGATTTGATTGGCACCATTTTGGGGTACATACGACTTTTTGATTGCTTGTGATCACACTTTTTGCAGGTGACCAAAAAATGGCTGTTTTTGCACAGTGCTTTTTTTAAATTCTTTTTTTACAGCGTTCACCTGACATGGTGAATCATGTTAAATGTTTATAGAACTGGTCATTCTGGATAGGACGGTATCTAATATGTATGTTTTTCTTTTTTTTACACTTTTTGTCTCTATTATGAGAAATGGGTGTTTTTTTAATTGACACTTATTTTTTATTATGAAAAACACTTTTTTTTTACTTTTTTATTTTTGTCCCGCTGTGGGACTTCATTTTCTGGTGGTCTGATCCTCACTGCAATGCATTACAATACATCCTGAATTGTAATGCATTGCCTGTCAGCTTTTACACTAAAGAGAGCTTTTGAGACCCAGCCTAAGGGGCTAAATCTCATAGGCTTCTGTAGAAGGCAAGCCCCTGTACCTATAAAAGGCGTCGACTGCCTTCTTAGCCATTGGGTCCCCATCACCACAGGAAACCGATTGAGATGTGGAGGTAGCCCAAAACATCCACAAGCCCTGTGTATGCCGAGGTCAGCACTGACTGTGGCAAACAAGGGCTTAAAACGCAGGCATGAATACAACGATGCCGGCGTATGCAGCAAGGGCTAGGCTGTCAGGAACAGCCGGGCCCCTGCCACTGATTGGGCGGACGCAGCTCCTGCCCCCTCCCTATGAGCGTGCCATACCTGTATGGCTTTGGGACTCAAGTCCCACACACAGTACAGGTATGATGCTGGTATCCTACGGGTTAGACTAGGGCTACACGACGACATGTGTTGCACAACAATAAGTCGCCTGGCATATAGGGCACAACTACATTGCAAAATGTGTTGCGCGACATTGATGTCGTACCAATGTCGCGCAACAATTTTTATATTCATAGTCTATGGTGCCACACTGCGAAATGCAACAAGCTGCGACTGCGATGCGACATTAGCTAAAAAAATTCATCTTGGAAGTATTTTTTGCTATTGTCGCGTCGCAGTCGCAGCATGTCGCATGTTGCAGTGTGACACCATAGACTATCATTATAAAAATTGTCGTGCGACATTGGTGTGACAAAATTTCATCATGTAGCCCTAGCCTTAATATCCTGGTATAGAGACATACATTATAATTGAAATAAAGAAATTAAAAATAATGTTAAAAAAAAAAAAAATTATGAACGTCAGAACACCAAGCTCCCCAAACAACAATTTACCTTTTAACTCCTTCAGGGCCTTGCAACTTATTGTTTCGTTCACATAGCTGTATGAGGGCTTGATTTTTGTGGAATATTTGTACTTTCTAATGGCAACAAAAAATTCCAAATGATGGAATAAAAATGCAATTCCATGACAGTTTTATGGGTTTTGCTTTTATGGGATTCCCTATGTGGTAAAACGGATCCTATGCCCTTGATATCTAGGTCAGTATGATTACAAGGATATTACATTTCTATAGTTTTCCTGTGTTTCAATACCAAACAAAAAAAAAACTGGAAAAAAAAATATTTTCATCACCATTAGGGATGAACGAATCGACTTCGGATGAAACATCCAAAGTTGATTCGCAGAAAACTTCGTTAGAATACTGTATTGAGCGAGCGATCCGTACAGTATTAGAATGCATTGGCTCCTATGAGCCAAAGTTATTACTTTGCGAAGTCTCACGAGACTTCAAGTAATAAATTTAGAAATTAATTTCTACTGTTAAAAACCTTTTACCGAACTGAGGTTCTCACGAAGTAATACCTTTGGCTCATAGGAGCCAATACATTCTAAAACTGCATGGAGCGCTCACTCCATACAGTATTCTAATAAAGTTTTATGCAAATCGATTTTGGATGTTTCCAATGTGGATTCGCTCATCTCTAATCGCCATATTCTGATCCTAATAACTTTTTTTATAGTTATGTGTATGGAGCTGTGTAGGTGCTCATTTTTGTGGGACAATCTGTAGTTTTTATAGATGCCATTTTGGAGCTGTGTATGACTTATTCATCATGTTTATGTTTTTGGGGGGAGGTGAAGTGACAAAAAAAATTGCAAATTGACCATTTTGATTTTGTTTATGTTACGCTGTACGCTATTTGACATTTGTGCAAGGCATATGTCACGGACGTACCGAGACATACGGACGTTCCCACGACAGGTGGATCTATGAGACTAGCAACACGTGGTTTGATCTGACATGTTTTCCTTTTAGATCAAATGATATCTATGTTGTTTCTGGTGCTTGCCACACTTTCTGTCCCCAGGTGTAGCTATTGTGGTCGTTTTACCTTCTTTATTTATTGTTGTTTGTCCCACTATGCATTGCAGTTTATAGCTTCTGTTGGACTTGTGGTTAGCGTGTGTTTGGTTCTCGGTGCTACCAAAGCGTCATTGAAGATAAGTGTTTCCTTTCCCTTTTGTATTTTGTTTATATATATCTGTATGTTGCCTTTCCTTGTTGTTTGTTATTAGGCCTGAGGGAGACTCCTGTTCGTCCTTCCCTCTGGAGGAACAGGTAGACTCAGTCCTGACATTAGTTCCAGGGTCCTATAGGGTGAGATAGGATTCTAGGTATACGGTGTATGAACTTGCCTATCTTTAGGGCCTGTTCATACTAGTAGTCTGTCAGGACTGGAGTTAGGGTTTTCTCTAGGAGGTGTCAATTTCCCTTCCCTAGTCTCCAGGCCTTATTCCGGTATCCCCTTTTCCCTCCTAAGCTCGGTGTGGTGTTTTCCTCTCAAGCACAAGCATAACAGCATATGAGAGAGTTGATGTCCAAATGTTTCCTCTTTTCTCATGTTGATGTGCTGGAATGAATGTGAAAGGTGCTCTGTAAATTATAGTGTTTAGTTCAATGTAGGCCAGGAATGGTTAAGAAACATAGCAGATCAGAAGTAAACAAACTGGCATGTACATCCATGAGCAGGAACCAGGATGCCACAGAGAAATTGATTTGAGTTGATTTTGAACAGGGAGGTTTAGGTTGGCCAACCCCTTTTAAGAGAATCAGTAGAAGAATAATAGACAGAGACACTTTATTTATTTTTATCCCTTAAATAATATAAAATAAGTATACATCAAACATTCACTTTATATATCCTTCAAAGTGGTACATAAAATCCAAGGTCTGTATAAGAATAAAAAATATAATGTTGTTGGAATGCAGAAGTTTAAAAAAAAATTGAGAGATTTAGGACAATCCAGTCTTAGAGTATATACTGTATATTGATTTATTACAAAGAAACATCATTTTATATCTAGCATATGCTATTCAGAATTGCTATCTAAGCTTTCTGTTTATTGTGCATTCCCCACAACTAATGAAACTAATGACTACAAAGGTGGCTCGCCCTTACTGTAGGATGACTGATGGACGTTACACAATTGTTAGAAAAGTAAGCCTGAAATGGACAGTACAACGGCAAATAGAGTTTGCATAAATACAATATACAAATGTTTCCTCTCTAAGAGGTGGCAATTTAAATAACACACTTATGGTCAAAATCTGCGTAGAGATGATGCTTTTAATGGCAATTTCAGCTATAATTATTTTTGTATATAGAGCTTGCATAACTTATTATTCAAATGCATTGGATATATATATATATATATATATATATATATATAGATAGATAGATAGATAGATAGGCAGCAGTTTAAGAAGGGTAAAGTAAAAAATGGAATTTATTCACCTATGTGGATATGACGTTTCGGCTCAACTTTAGAGCCTTTCTCACATGAGAAAAGTTGAGCTGAAACATCGCATTCACATGGGTGAATAAATTTCACTTTTTACTTTACCTTGCTGAGAGTGCTGCCTTTTTGTATTTTCTTGCATACTGGGCAATGGACTAGTCCCCTTGGGGTTGAACCTTGTTTATTTTCTTTATGCATTTGTTTCTGTTTGGTGCTGCCAATATATATATATATATATATATATATACACACACACTTTCATTTGCTATTATCAAACATATATTATTCAAAAAGAATAAAATGATCTCTTACACCTCAAAACTTCGCCTACTAGGCATTGCAAATCACAATTTGAACATAAAATTTTATGAATCCTTTTACTATTAACATCTATTTTACTATCTATAATTGAGGTAGCAGACCTTGCTCAACTGTCTCAGTAGATACACAGACCTTTCCTTTTATTTTTACACTTATTATTAAATGATAGCACTAACACTTTTACACATAGGGCATACCAGATGACTAGCTGAAGTATGACTGAAATTATTTATTCTAGTAGATTATAATAAAAATATATATAATAAAAATATATAGAATGTTTAGCAGCCTAGGAAATTCCACTTTTTTGCCTTTTATTTTGGAAGCTCTTTGCAAAAGCTTTCTTTGCATACTTGTCAATGTAAGAATTTTGTGGAAAATCCACAAGCACCCTTAACACATCTTCCCCAACATATTAACTATTTTGTGCCAATGGCACATAAATTATTTGGCTAATAGCAATATGGCAGAAGTGCATTATTTTAAATGCTGGTTTTAAAGGCCATTGGTGGAGCCGCGCTGTCTGGCTGACAGCTTACTCTTATTCGATGAGAGAACTGGAATAATAAACGGTTCCTTGTTGCTAAAATTCCATGAAAACAGAACTCATGCTAGGCACTGTGTTCCTGAATGTAGAAGTACTGATTCTGCATCTTGACTATTACTGGAAAGCCTGTTATGTCATTATTAACATCACAAGTATTGACAAAAAACTAACCAAAAAACTTCAAATGTCAAATAGCTGCAAAACGCTGCATGATGTTATGTCTGAGTTTTGCCACAAGAGGAAGTAAAAGTGCTTCCCCTGCTGCCCTACAAAAAGGCTTTCAAAGACACCTTAACCCCTTTCTATGACAGGTTCAGTGCTTATCGTGACATAGAAGGTGATTATGTAGAGTACTGGTCACCATCGGGTCCCCACACTGTGGTAATGGGGAACCGATGGCTGCTTGCACAGGCATCCGGGCTAGCATTCTTTGGAAGCCTGTGAGTAAAGGTTCCAAGTAAAACAAATTTAACTGTAAGAAAATAAAGTGGACATATTAGGTATTGCCATGTCTGCCTCGACCGGCTCTATAGATATATAACATGATCCACCAGGTCAAGTAAACACTGTGAAAAAAGCTAAATAAAAAAAGTGCCAAAACAGCAATTTTTTTATCACCTTGCCTCACAATGCTACCAATTAAACAGTCATCTCATCCCAAAAGAAATGAGCCCCTACCTAAGACAATCACCTTAAAAATAAATATGGCAATCAGAAAAGGGCAACACAAAAGAAAGATTTTTTATTTTCAAAAATGCTTTTACTATGTGAAAAAATAAAACAAACATAAAAAATAGACATTATCTTTCGCATTATTGACGCATCCATAACAACCAGCTCTATAAAAGTATTACATGTTCTGCCCTGTCAGGTGAACACTGTAAAAAATAAACAAATTAAAACAGTGCCAGAACAGTAATTTTTTTATCACCTCAACTTACAAAATTCGTAATATCAAGTGATCAAAAAGCGCCCCAAGATGATACCAATAAAAATGTCTCCTCATCCGACAAAAATGAGCCCCCACATAAGACAATTGCCCCAAAAAAATAAAAACAAATGACGCCTAGAAGCCAAGCCATCAAAATCTGTGCTGCAAAAGCCATATGGCACTCCTTCCCTTCTGAGTCCTGCCATGTGCCCTTTCAGCAGTTTGCCACCACATATGGGGTGTTACACTATTCAGGAAAAAATGGGTAATACATTAAGGGGTACTTTTTCTCCTGTTACCCCTTGTGAAAATGAAAAATTTTGGGGTGTGCAAATTAAGGGGTACTTTTTCTCCTGTTACCCTCTGTGAAAATGAAAAATTTTGGGGTGTATTTTTACATATACGAATACTTTGTGTGAGAAATATCGCTGTAAACGACAACTTTTTAAATTTTTTTATACAAAGTTGTCAATTTACAGAGATATTTCTCTCACCCAACATGGGTATATGTAAAAATACACCCCAAAACTCATTGCCCTACTTCTCCTGAGTACGGCAATACCACATGAGTGACACTTTTTTGCAGCCAAGATGTGCAAAGGGGCCCTAAAACCAATGAGTACCTTTAGGATTTCACAGGGCATTTTTACGCATTTGGATTCTCACTCTTTAGGGCCCCTAAAATGCCAGGGCAGTATAAATACCGCACATGTGACCCCATTTTGGAAAGAAAAGACCCCAAAGTATTCCGTGAGGGGCATGTCGAGTTCACAGAATTTTTTTTTTTTGGCACAAGTTAGCGGAAATTGATATATATTTTTTTATTTTAGTTTTTTACAAAGTCTCATATTCCACTAACTTGTGACAAAAAATTAAATTTTACATGAACTCACCATACCCCTCACGGAATACCTTGGGGTGTCTTCTTTCTAAAATGGGGTCACATGTGGGGTATTTATACTGTCCTGCCATTTTAGGGGCCCCTAAAGCGTGAGAAGAAGTCTGGAATCCAAATGCATAAAAATGCCCTGTTAAATTTTTTTGTACAAAGTTGACAATTTACAGAGGTATTTCTCTCACCCAACATGGGTATATTTAAAAATACACCCCAAAACACATTGCCCTACTTCTCCTGAGTACGGTGATACCACATGAGTGACACTTTTTTGCAGCCTGGGTGCGCAAAGGGGCCCAAATTCCAGCAAGTACCTTTACGTTTTACATGGCTTCTCACAATTTAGCCCCGCCCAAAATGCCAGAACAGTAAACACACCCCACAAATGACCCCATTTCGGAAAGTAGACACCCGAAGGTATTCACTGAGGGGCATAGTGAGTCTCCAAATCCAGTGCTGAGCCACGCCCCCTGCACTGATCACATGACGGTGACGTCACCCCAGGTCCTTCGGCTTTTCCAAAGTTCGGGTTCGTGGAAGCCGTCCCTTATGGATTCCATATGCCGGGATAGTCCGCGGTAGTGGAATCCATAACGGGATGCGGCGATTACCACAACCCGAACGCCGAACTATTTTTTAAAGTTCGCTCATCTCTACTTGTGGATTATCAGATTACCAGAATAACCTTTTAAAGGGGTTGGCTTACCTCGCACTTTGGTGGTATAGGATATGCCACCAGTGTCAGAAAGCTACGGCCCCCAAAGTGAACAAGGGTGCCTCATATATGTGCGTCCACCCTCTATTGACTTTTATGGGAGTGCCAAAACTTCCTGGAACTTCCATAGAGGTGAATGTAGAGATGATCGTACTTGCGTAGTTCACTGTCCATTCACTTCTATGGGAGTTCTGGAAATAGCTGAGAGCGCCCGCCGCATATGCGTGGTGCTCTCTTCTTAATTTTGGGGGCCCTGTTCTAGAGATAGGTGGGAAACTGCATGGGCTGTAGCTTAGAAAATCCCATGCTCCTAAGCATTCCAGCTATATGTATTTTATATGTATTTTAAATTCGGCAACTAAAAATTTTATTTGGCTCCTAAATTTTTCAGGTTAGGAACCAATGGCTCTTTGATCTTTTTTTTTAGTCTGGAGCGCTGTAAAGCTTTTTTTGTCCTGTATTAGCGGCAAAAGAAAAATATATATTGCCGTTCAGCAGTGCAGTGACATGTTCTAAAGCCCTTTTTGTCGTGTATTAGTGGCAAAAGTAAAATATATTTGCCGCTCAGGAGTGCAGCTATATGTTCAAAAAACCCTTTTTGTCATTTATTAGTGGCAAAAGTAAAATATATTTGCAGTTCAGCTGTGAAGTTATATGTTGTAAAGCGCTTCTTGTCGTGTATTAGTGGCAAAAGAAAAATATATTTGCCGTTCAGCGGTGCAGTTATATGTTCTAAAGCTTTTTGTGGCATGTATAAGTGGAAAAAATAAAAATATATTTGCCGTACAGAAGTGCAGTTATATGTTGTAAAGCCCTTTTTGGCATGTAATAGTGGCAAAAAAATATATATTTGCTGTTCAGCGGTGCAGTTATATGTTCTAAAGCCCTTTTTGTCGTGTATTTACTGGCCTTCTGTGTTCATTGTGTCTACAGTCATATTTTTACTTTATAATAAAAATATAAAACCAAACAGATACATGTGGTTATTTTGTTTGAAAAAAGTAATAATTTACTTTGCAATATCACCAGCAAAAACAATCACACATATCTAAGTACATTATGTATAACCGCACAATATACATTTTATTTGCAATGGGCATGTGCTTATGTAGCATGGCAGAAATGCTGTTTATTATTAACTACACACAGGGCCAGTGCAAGGATTTTTGCCGCCCTAGGCAAAAGAAAAGTTTGCCGCCCCCCCCCCCACCATGTGACATCACAATGCCCCACCCATATGATCTGCCATATTAAAGGGGTTCTGCAGTTTATTTAAACTGATCAGCAGGGATCCGACACCCGGGACCCCCGCCAATCAGCTGTTTGAGAACCAGCGGCGCTGGCAGGAGCGCCACAGCCTTCTCGCAGTGAAGTCACGACTAGTATCATTGGCCTGGGTTGGGCTAAGCTTCCTTCAAGTGAAAAGAGCTTAACCCAGCCAAGGCCAGTGATACTAGTCGTGACCTCACTGCCCCTGCGGTAAACAGCAAGAAGGCCGAGGCGCTACTGCCAACGCCGCTGCCTTCTCAAACAGCTGATCGACGAGGGTCCCGGGTGTTGGACCCCTGCTGATCAGATTCTTGATGATCTATCCAGAGGATAGATCATCAGTTTAAATAAACTGCAGAACCCCTTTAACTAACGCCAGTTCTCTCTCCCCCCCCTTGTCATTCTCTCCCCCCTCTTGTCATTCTTCACCCCCCCTTGTTATTCTCCCCCCCTTGTCATTCTCTCCCCCCTCTTCTCATTCTTCACTCCCCCCCTTGTCATTCTCTCCCCCTCTTGTCATTCTCTCCCCCCTCTTGTCATTCTTCACCCCCCCTTGTCATTCTTCACACTACCCCCCCTTGTCATTCTTCCTCCCCCCCTTGTCATTCTTCCTTCCCCCCCCTTGTCATTCTCTTTCTCCCCCCTACCTCTAGTCTAGCGCGGCCGAGCTCTTTATGGTCAGCGGGTACAGGAGCTTTTGTTTCCTGTACCCGATGGGACTGACATGAAGTACACACTGTGTGCGCACTTCATGTCAGTCCGGCCGGGTACAGGAGACAGATGCTTCTGTACCCGCGGACCTTAAAGAGCTCGGCCACGCTACAATGGAGTGACAGGAGGGAGCGCTGAGCACTTCCCCCCTGTCAGCTCCTCTCCTCTTGGTGCGCCCTCATGGACGCGCCAGCCCGGGCAGTGCTGCAGCCGCCAGAGGCTCAATTCAGAGCGCTCGGGCGACTGCAGCATGAGGTGGGGCCGGCGCTCCTGGCGGCGCCCCTTCCCAAGGGGCGCTCTACGTGGCGGCCTATTCCGCGTATAGGACGCGCCGGCCCTGACTACACACATCAAATCCGGACACAAAACTCTCTTCTGTGAAAAAGTGTAATGGGTGGAGTGGGGGGCTGGGACTGAAATACAGCAGCGCCTCCCCCACCTCTCTTATCTCAGCAGTCGCCGCTCCGAAGTGTATGTACACAAAGCAAAGCTTCTTATTAGTGTTGGGTGAGCTGTTCGGCCAAACACCAGTTTGGCTCAAGCATTGCGATGCTCAGCACATCACGGTGTTCTGCCAAACACCGCATGTGCTCGAGCGCGATGCTCTAGTCTCCTCCCCGCATGTAATGCCGTAGCCATGTTGGTTACTGGCATTACAGTAACTGGCTGTCCGGAACGTTCCATCGGGTGCTATATAGCACCCGATGACACTTGTTCTGCTCAGTCTAAGGCCTCTTTCACACTTGCGCTGTTAGGATCCGGCGTGTACTTCCATCGTCGGAAGTGCCCGCCGGATCAGTAACAACGCAAGTGAACTGAAAGCATTTGAAGACTGATCAGTCTTCAAAATGCTTTCAGTGTTACTTTGGCAGCCAGGATGCTACTAAAGAATTGGTTGCCATAGTAGTAGTAGGGAGCGGGGGAGCAGTATACTTACCGCCCGTGCGGCTCCCGGGGCGCTCCAGAATGACGTCAGAGCGCCCCATGCGCATGGATCACGTGATCCATGCGATCACATGAACCATGCGCGTGGGGCGCCCTGACATCACTCTGGAGTGCCTCGGGAGCCGCACGGGCGGTAAGTATACGGCTCCCCCACTCCCCACTACACTTTACCATGGCAACCAGGACTTTAGCATCCTGGCTGCCATGGTAACCATTCAGAAAAAGCTAAATGTCGGATCCGGCGATGTGCCGAAACAACGTTTAGCTTAAGGCCGGATCCGGATTAATGCCTTTCAATGGACATTAATTCCGGATCCGGCCTTGCGGCAAGTGTTCAGGATTTTTGGCCGGAGCAAGAAGCGCAGCATGCTGCGGTATTTTCTCCGGCCAAAAAAACGTTCCGGTCCTGAACTGAAGACATCCTGATGCATCCTGAATAGATTTCTCTTCATTCAGAATGCATTGGGATAATCCTGATGAGGATTTTTCCGGCATAGAGCCCCGACAACGGAACTATATGCCGGAAAAGAAATACGCAAGTGTGAAAGAGCCCTTAGTCAGGTAGAGCTGTGCTGAAGAAGGGATAGATAGTGTAGGGAGTAAAATAGCAATATTTTAGGGAAAAAAATTGTTAGAGACCCAAATGTCCTTTTAAGGACTATTGATGTATCTGGCTGCAATATATATTATTTATGGTCGGGGCTAGCTCGAAGAGGGAGAATAGACCTGAGTATAACTTACCAAATGGCTGAGGTATGCCGGGAGCCATGAACGTGGTGACGCCAGAAAAAGGGGGCACACCTGTTTAGCAAATAGTAATAAAAAGGTCCGGGAGGGTGGGGTGCAGCTCAGCGGAGCCTAGGTACGATGATCCTGTGGGGTTAAATAGGAGAGGCCCCTCCCACAAATACAGGCTGGGAAACCAGCCTTAACTACTTATGGTCGGGGCTAGCTCGAAGAGGGAGAATAGACCTGAGTATAACTTACCAAATGGCTGAGGTATGCCGGGAGCCATGAACGTGGTGACGCCAGAACAAGGGGGCAAAAGACCATATGTAGGTGAGAAACCTTTATTATTTACAAAACCAGTTTACAAAAAGCTCGCAAAACTTCTGTCTGCGGGTTGGGAATATACCTGGTGAAACAAGCGGACCTCCAGCGACCCATGAAGCGGATTACATGAACAGGGACCTGATGCCGGGATGCAGCGGAGGCTGCCCCTATTCTGAACGAATGTCCAGAGATGGAACGTGGGTCCAACCCTAAGCTTTGTACGAGGATGCGTATGTGAGCTATGAACTTGGAGGTAGTCAACGGTCTGTCGATAAATGGCAGCAGCGGGCCATCTGGAGGCTGCGAGTGCAGATTGAGAATCAACTGGTTCAGGACAGCAACGGGGCACCATTGATTCCCGGTGGCATAGAAGTTGACCCTTGTAGACGGACCGTGCTGACTGGTTTTGGTTATTGGTAACAGTAATGTGAAATGATCCCCGCCCCAAACCAGATGTTGTTTCTGGGGAAAATGCTGTTGCCCCCCACCCACCGAGAATTCTCCAGGCCTAAGGAAGCCATAGAACCCGAGATACATGGCTGATTTCAGAACCAAACTAGGTAAAGGGCCAAAAGGGCAGTTGTCTAACGCTGCCGATAATGACCGAAATAATTCCCCCGAAACCGGCTGACGCTGAATGCGAGAAAGCGACCCACCTTTCTGAATACCCCGTAATGTAGCTTTGACTGCCTGATTCGATAATATTGACCTGCCGTCCGGGTTGGACAACGTGCGGTGGTGTTGTAGCCCAGCCAAATAAATTTTAATGGAAGAAAAGGACAAAGCCAGTTCTGTGTGACAGTAGGCAATGAAAGCTAAGACATAAGTGATGTCATCGAGATCCCCTTGTGGGAACTTCCCCCTGAATTTGCTGAAGGCTCTAATACCAGTGTGGTAGTTCCTGGCGGTATTCTGTGACAGCGCCCTCTCTGCCAGGGCCCCGGCCCGGGCCACCAAGGTAATTAATCCAGGGTGAACTGGTTGAAGGGAGGAACCTGGAACCCTGTCCGGTCCGCTTCTGGAACCTCCTGGAAAAAAAACGTAAAATTAAAACGAGAGAGGTTATCCGCTGCCCTATTAGACTCCCCCAGGATATGACAACATCGGATATGAAAATTAAATTTCAAAGATAGCCACACTAATTTCCGTAACAGGGCCATGATCTTAGGTGATCTGGCTCTGCCATTGTTGATGATATCCACCAGTGCATGACTATCGGAGATGAACAGCACTGATGAATTTGCCCAATCATGCCCCCAGGCCAGGGCAGCCGCCACGATGGGGTATAATTCGAGTAAAGGGGAAGAGCTGAGCGCCGCACTATTGGAAGAGACCTCTGGGGGCCACCTGGCAGCCAGCCAGTGTGACCTGAATAAGGCTGCAAACCCGGTGGAACCAGCGGCGTCGGAGTAGACCATAGGGGACGACGAGTTCCACTGCGGGACGAAGAGGGAGCAGCCATTCCAGGAATCAAGGAAGGAATTCCACATGGCTAGGTCCGCCACTGCGTGGCTATCCAGGCATACCACAGAGTCCTGCTCCGGTGCGGATGGTAACAGCTGCAGCAACCTAGACAGAAAGGTACGACCTTGGGGCATGATCCGGGTGGCGTGATTCAACAAACCCAGTAGAGATTGAAGCTCAGACTTAGATAGAAAGCGCATCACGGTGGCCTTGGAAATGGCTAGACGGATTTTTTGGAGTTTTTCCGGAGGCAGAATTGCTTCCATCTTGACCGAGTCTAAGGTAATCCCCAGAAAAGTGATCTTGGTAGCCGGTCCTTCTGTTTTGTGCGTGGCAACTGGAATTTGTAGGTGGTTGAATATTTCCAGGAGGGCTAACGGAATTGTGGGAGTTCGATGAGGCCGTTCAATCAGCAGGAAATCATCGAGGTAGTGCAGTACCATGTCGAGGCCGCCGTGGTGCACCAGAACCCAGTGGAGGGCCTTAGCCAGCTGGTCGAACAGCCACGGGCTGCTCTTGGAGCCGATAGTTAAGCGGTTGGCAAAGTAAAGCTTGCCTGACCATCTGATGCCATAGAACCCCCACAGGCTCAGGCGCACCGGCAGGAGCTTAAATGCGTCGGAGATGTCGACTTTTGCTAGCCAACACCCGACACCTGATTGGATGATGAGTTGAATGGCCTCATCAACCGAGGAATATTGCATAGCATATTCCTCGGACAGTATAAGCGAATTTAAACTGGGAACTGGCGACATATGAGGCGCGGAAAGGTCATATATTAGACGTTTTTTATTTGACGACTGTTTTGAGACAAGGCCAATGGGGTTTACCCTCCAAGGCTGGAAGGGGCTTTCTTTGAAAGGACCAATTATGAAACCCTTATCCAACTCTGACTTTAGCAATTCATCCACCTCTTCCGGATCGCTGTAAGCTGACAGGAGATTAGGGCCCTCCCACGAGCCCTGGGGCAGCGTGATGAGACCCGTATGAAAGCCCTCTTTAAGACCTGTCAGCAGGAAAGCTACGAAGGTTTGGTCTGGGTGGTTTGCCAACAGAGCTTGGAGCAAGTCGACATTAATGAATTCTGCCAACGACAATTTCCGGTTAAGGCGCGCGTCTTTGGCCCGCAAGACCACTGACACTTCACCGCAACAAATGATGCGATTTTCGGAGACGTCCTGGGACGCAATCAGAATTGACGCTAAATTGATATCCCTCCCGGCGAGAATATCTTTTTTGATATGCTCGGGGACGAAATGCGCGGGGGCGACCTGTGGTCTGATAGCCGGCCTACCTGAGGCTTCAGGTGCCGGAAGTGGCGATAATGCAGGAGCCGGCGGGGCTACTGGTGGGGAGGACCTAGTTTCTAGAACCGTAACCCTGGCCTGTATGTCGCCCATGGTATTCGCCAAATCACTAATGGAGGCCTGTATTTGCGACAGGGTTTGCTGAACCGAGTCCCTATATGGCTGTTCCTCAGGCGAACTAGGGGTTGACATCAATAGGCGATACAGCTCCGCCTTCCGTGCGGACGCGGGATGGGGAATTACCCGGCGATTCAGTTCGGCTATTAATCTGGCAACGGTCCGGTTCCTAAGAGATGAGCAGCTGGCACGACCAGACACCGAGGTTCCGGGCAGGGATAAATTATCCTCAACTTCTGAAACGTGAGACATCTTGGGCCTGAACTTTAGCAAAAACACTCCACTGGGACAACGAGAACTTGCAAGACCAAGACCTGAAAAAAAACTTAGATTCGGACAAAGCTTGGAGGACCTCTTCAGCGGCCAAGGTTATGCGTAACTTACCTACCGGGGACTGCTACCTGCGAGGGGCAGACAGAATAATACTAAAGTAAGTGAGCAGAAGGAGCGATGGACGAGAAGTGACCTGACCCAGTGAAGAACAGAACCGAGGGTGAACAGTGAATCAGCTGGTTTTCGCAACCCGGACCCCCCTGCCAGTGCAGGATGGTCGGCTAGAGGGCTAGCAGAAAAGCCACTAGCCTGGCAAGCTGTCACGGCAGCCCCAAAATAGACTAGATAACTCGTGCACAGGTATGGAAGACACGGGTGGCGGAATAAAAAGATGCAAGCAGAATCCGGTCGGACCAGTAGACCCGAGTAACCCCGTCGGGGGTAATTGGGCAGTTGGAACAAGGAATGACCCAGAAGCAGAGCACCAGCAACCGGAAACTGCTACCGAGCCAAACCAGATCCGACTGATGACACGGAGACTGGAAGGACCCAAACACAGGACCCGGGCGAACCGGGAAACTCAGGTGAAGGCTGACGAACCCGGAACCAGTGAACTGAACCAGTGACCAGGGTGGCCGAGATTCGGGTGGTGCCAACACCTGAACCAGGAGGTGTAGAAACTGCGATGCCGGAGAGCGAACCTAGGTGACACGTGAGACGCAGAACCTGGGCGAACCAGGAGACACAGAACCTGGGCGGACTAGGAGACACAGAACCTGGGCGGACCAGGAGACACAGAACCTGAGCGGACCAGGAGACACAGAACCTGGGCGGACCAGGAGACACAGAACCTGAGCGGACCAGGAGACACCGAACCTGAGCGGACCAGGAGACACAGAACCTGGGCGATCCAGGAGACACAGAACCTGGGCGATCCAGGAGACACAGAACCTGGGCGATCCAGGGGACACAGAACTCAGGAGACTCAGAACCTGGGACCCAGGAGGTGCAGGAGCACCCACAACCTGACTAGCGTGACTCGTAAAAAGCATGCTTGGGCGTACCAGCGTGCCTGGATGGTCCAGGTGAGGCCCTCGAGATGTGGTCCAGAGTTCAGAGGATGAACCTGAAAGGAATGACACACGGCTAAATAAGCTATATATTAACCCCTTAAGTTGTATAGATTTTTTTTTTTTTTTCGCGACCCGCCTGACTTGACCCGGACGGGAACAAGAAAGATCGAGGAAGGCCGTAGGCGTGGGGCAGCAGGCACGGCCCCGATTGGGAACCGTAAACCAGCGCTGCTGGATCCCTTAATTCCCAGAAAGGTTATGAGACATACAGAACCCGGCAAAATTCTGTTAGGCAGACAAAATAGAGGAAATACTAAACTAAGCCAAACTGATTCAACCAGGTTTCAGGCATTACCAATCTACCCCAGGCCAGACACATCATGAAGCATGCCCCAAAACTATGTACACACTGCCCTGACTGCTAGCAACAGGTGGACTGCCCTGTTTAAACATAGCACTGGCCCCCCACATAGCAGTGTAACAGAAGGAGACCGCAGACTGGCGCACCGGACCGCCGATGAGCGCCTAAAGTGCGGCCAGACGTGCCGCCCGGGTATCGGCAGTGCGGCGCAGGGCGCTGGAAGCCAAAGAGCAGCCACTTACCCTGTGGGCCGAGCTGGGAGAGATGAGGGAGCAGGAGCCGGAGCAAACCAGGGGAACGGCGTCCCGGCGCCCGCACAGCCCCCGCCCCCGCCTACCTTCTCTGCAATGTGAAGACGCGTCCTGGGAGACAGTGCAAGACGCACGCGCGGCTGGGACCGGAAACGACCGTGCAGCTCAGCGGAGCCTAGGTACGATGATCCTGTGGGGTTAAATAGGAGAGGCCCCTCCCACAAATACAGGCTGGGAAACCAGCTTTAACTACTAGCGCAACCTGCGCTAAATTGCTGCAATTGTTAGTGCCGCTTCTGATAGTGACATAACCTCTGCTACATCTTTTATTTTACATTTGCGCAGCCTAAATATCTTTGACATTCAGCTAAATAGTTTGGCCGCTGCTGATAGCGACATTACAAGCGCAACATCTCCTGTATAACATTTTGTGCATTCTAAATATCAGTGACATTCATTCAGTGTAATTTTTTATTAGCCGGTGGTGACAGGGACATTACTTGTGCTATACCTCCTGTATAACGATTGTGCATCCTAAATATCAGTGATATTCATTCAGTGTAATTTTTTATTAGCTGGTGGTGACAGCGACATTACTTGCGCTATACCTACTGTATAATGTTTGTGCATCCTAAATATCAGTGACACTTATTCAGTGTCATTTTTTATTAGCAGTGGTGACAGCAACATTAATTGAGCTATACTTCCTGTATAACGTTTGTGCATCCTAAAATTATCTGACATTCAGTGTACTTTTTTAACAGACTCTGCAGACAGCGACATTATCAGTGCTACATCTTCTGTTTAACGTGTGCGCATCCTAAAAAAATCTGTGACATTCTCTGTACTTTATTTGCGCATACACTTCCAAAACCTGCGCTATTGTATGTGTGACATACTTGCAAGCATATATACAATTTAATATGCGCAAGGCGATCAGTAAGGGGCGGGGAAGTGGCTGTGCTGCTGGTGGTTCACGTAGATGCCGTGGCCCTGGGCATGGAGAAACTGTGCCTGCTGCAAGAGCACAAGAAGCACACTCATCCATGATACCTAGCTTCATGTTCCAGTTTGCAGGGTGGCGCAGGACACCACTCTCGAAGTCAGGCCAGTGCACCAGGTGATCGGTTGGATAGCATCAGATAATTATTCCAGTCAGTTAAGCACCACCCTTTCTTCCACAAAGTCTACTCTCAGTAGCCAACAGTCTGGTCAACAGAATCCTCACCCTGATACTCCTTCCACCTACCATGGAGAGTCTCGGCAAAGAAATGATCCCACACTCGGATATTACGAGGAGCTCTTTTCATCGCCATTTCTTAATTTGGGCCTCGTATTGACAAGCCCGCTTGAAGAGGACATGGGGAGATCAAAGCACCCTGATAGGTGGGCCGAACGCCTGGGTCCACAATCAGTGTCTGCAGGTCACACCACTGCCTCCTCTTCTCCTATGTTATGTTCTGGCCAATGCCCTGTCCAAGATGCAAGCCGGGATGCCTCCGCTATGCTCCTGGACCTTCACAAGCACCATCAGCTAGCACATCCACTTCTGTGTATCAGCGCAGCGTACAGATGTCTATACCCCAGGCCTTTGAACGAACACGCAAATACCCAGCCATCCACCCACAGGCCATAGCACTAAATGTGCACCTTTAAAAATTGCTGGCCCTGGAAATGTTGCCATTTAAGCTTGTGGACACTGATGCTTTCCGCAGCTTGATGGCGGCGGCCGTCCCATGTTACTCTGTCCCCAGCCACCAATATTTTTCACGGTGTGCAGTCCCAGCCTTACTCCAGCATGTGTCCCGTAACATTACCTGTGCCCTGACAAACACAGTTATTGGAAAGGTCCACTTAACGACTGACGAGTGCTTTTAGCCAGGGACACTATGTCTCCCTGACAGCACACTGGGTGAACGTTGTCGAGGCCGGGAGCGAGTCGTACCCTGGGATGGCACAGGTGCTAACGACGCCAAGGATTGCGGGCCCCACTTCCATCAGGGTTTCCACCGCCACCTACGTTAGTGGCTGCAACCCCCCTTCTCCTTGTCCTCAAGTTTCACCTCTGAATTATAATCTTGCAGCACCAGTCAGCCATCAGTCAGTAGCTGGAAGCAGTGTACCATTGCAGTGGGGAAGCGGCAACAGGCCGTGCTTAAACTGATATGCTTAGATGACAAACAGCACAACGCCGCAGAGCTGTGGCAGGAGATAAGGGACCAGACTGATCTGTGGCTCTCGCCACTCAACCTACAACCAGGCATGGTTATGTCTAAAAATGGCTGTAACTTAGTGGCGGCTTTGGAGCTCGCCAAGCTTACACATATACCATGCCTAGCCCACGTGTTCAACCAAGTGGTTCAGCGGTTTCTCAAAACCTATCCCAATTTGCCTGAGCTACTGGTGAAGGTGCACAGCGTGTGTGCCCATTTCCGCAATTCATCGACAGCTTCCACCGGTCTGGCAACGCTGCAGTAGCGCTTGCAATTGCTAGCTCATCAACTGTTGTGCGAAATGAGCACGCGCTCGAACTCTATGTTCCACATGTTGGCCATGCTTTGTGAGCAGCAGAGGGCAGTATTGGAATACCAGCTGCAACATTGTTCTGGTCCTGCTGCAATGGTCAGGCTGAGTTGATGTACCGCTCCGAATTGGTATTCAGGTATTAGGCGTACGCCGAGAGTAATCACACACAGACCGTCACAATGAAGTCAATGCTAGATGCTCTATTTATTACACGTCATACATGGGTTTATATAGAAGATAAAAGGGGAACTTAATGACTCGGCAGCATTATCTCATTGTCACATTATCAAAGTTAAATGGACACGTATAACATCAGCCGATGTTAGAATAGCTGAAGTCATCATTATGATAAAAATGATTAGTAAGACATTAGTAAGGGAGTTGGCTTCTGCTTCAGGGGCCATTTTGTTTTAGGCAACTGTTAGTTATAATACAAGCAAGTATACATTTCATATATGTTTCCACAACAGTCCCCCCTTGTAGACTTGATTGTAGACTTTCCCTAAGCCTAACAAATCCACAGTGAATACCTTTCGCATCCTCTTCACCGACAGTGGCGACAACCTATCCCTTGTGGATAGGCTCCCGGTTAAACGGACTTCTGGTAATACCCTGGGATTCATCTTTCCCTAGTTCTCAGTTCTTGGGTCTTCAGTCCTTGGTGGAGGAGCCTCATCAGCTGGAGTTGGCGACGGGGGAGGTGTCGGGATAACATCCACATCTATTGTACTAGCCATGTGCTCGTAGAGGAGCATTATTGGTTCTTCAACAGTCTTCTTCTTTTTGGTGATGCGGTTGATGCATGAAACAACAAGTTTGATCAGTATGTAACTTATCAACAATATTAGGGCTATCTGCAATATTCCCTGAATTATTCCCATTACCCATCCTCCAATTCCTTTGAACCAGTTGCTGGGATTAAGGAATGAGAAAGTGTCAGACCACCATGTTGATTTATCTGCTCTATGTGCGTCTAACCATTGATCACGTATCTCACTTATCTTTTCCAAACCCACTTTCACTTGGAGATTACCACGTGGATCAATATAATGGCAGCATGCGGTGCCTATTATCTGACACATTCCTCCTTCCTTTGCAGTCAAGTAGTCTAATACCAGAGTGTGTTGATTAGTGACTATGATGAGCTGGTTCTGGACAATATTAGTTGTGTTCATCAGTTTCATTATCTCCCAAATCTGATCATCTAGGTAGTCAGTGGCCATTACCAGTTTGTCATACATTTGCATAATCATGGGATAGATAAACAGGGTGCTAAAGATTTTGTTGGAAATACTCATTTCCACAACATGGGGTTTTCCATTTGGTCTAGGAGTGTTATCTGCAGCTCTCCTGTATAAGGTATGCTTGGGGATAGCATTGACATCTAGGTTCCCATGAGGCAGTATAAAGGTGGCTGGCGTGAGTCTAGCAATTGTACATAAACCATTGAAGTCTGTAGGAAGCCATTTATATGCTTTGTGTCCACATACTATGTATATGTTCTCTGGGATAAAAACCACTGTGCTATTGAACAATCTAGTGATTAATTTGGCTAATAAGGCACCTTCTGCTAGTTTCATTCCCTCTTTTTGGCCCTCCGTTGTGTTACTAGTTATCCCAGTTATTAGGTCACTTATAGTGCGGCGGGTGCAGGCTAGATCACCACTTGCTCCAGCATATATACCTATGCACTGCACTGGGCTGTCCGGGTTGGAATCATTACAGCCTGATTTGTTATGGGGACTAAAAACCATACCTTGGGTCTGCACCTGTAGACAGTGACAGTGGGTCCAATTTGGAAAGCAAGACACATTGGTCCACATGTAGTCATTCCAGGGCATGTTGCTATATTCAGCTGAGGGTCCTGATCTGTTTATCATTAGCCATGGGGACCCATCCCATGCTACTACGGTTAGGGAAGCTTTTCTGTTGCCATCTTTAGAATTGACCTCTTCTATACTTGAAAGGAAAATAGCTGATCCTGCCAGTTCCCTTAACTCTAGAAGGGTTAGGGGCACCGCTATGTAAGGCATAGTTCTAGCATTTATTGGGCTATGTGTACATATCCAACAATCTTTTAGTGAAGGGGTGGAGTCTGAGTCACCTTCCTTCAGGCTCTCATACAACACCTGATGATGTTTGACAAACTTATTGTCCCACCCATCATCCTTTTCTGGGGGAAGTACATATGCACTGGCAAGTGTTAAGGGTGCCAGTAGACAAAAGAAAATCATTTTATTAGCTCTGGATCTGGCGGGCATCTTATCCTTTTGCAATGAGAGGCTTGAATCCAGGTGGGTCTCCCTTCGAGCTTTACGGAAGTTGGTGTGGTCAGTAGTACTTGGTAAGGCCCCTCGAAACGTGGTTCCAGGGTACTTCTGACATGTTTCTTGACCACCACCCACTCTCCTGGTTTCAGAGTGTGGCTTCCCTCTAGGGAGTCGGGATCTGGAATGGAAGAAAAGACTTGTGCATGGATGTTAGATAACTGTTTGCTCAAAGCTATTACGTATTTTGCAATGGATTCATAATGCATTTGCAGTTGTTGTGGGAAGTACAGCCCCATCCGGGGTCCTGACCCAAACAATATCTCATGTGGAGTCAGCTTGTGGGGAGGTTTTGGAGTGTGCCTGACTGCAAAGAGTGCTATAGGTAAACACTGGACCCAGTTTAGCCCTGTCTCCCTAGTCATTTTCAACATTTTTGACTTTAATACCCCGTTCAGTCTCTCAACCTTGACCCTATCATCTTCCAGACTTCTTGGGTTAGGTTAGCAGTGAATGCTGGGCCCTGATCACTCTCAATGACCTCAGGTACCCCGTACCTACAGACAGTTTCCTGTATCAATTTCTTAGCAGTAGTTGTTGCTGTCTGATTCCTGACGGGGTAGGCTTCTGGCCACCCAGAGAACATGTCTATCACTACTAACACGTATTGAAACCCTTGGCACATTGGCATCTGGATATGATCAATCTGGATCCTCTGGAAGGGGTATAAGGCTTTTGGGAGGCATCTTTTGGGCGTGGGCTCAGTCCTACCAGGGTTGCATTGGGCACAAATTAGACATGACTGGACATACCTCACCAAAACAGGGGTGATTCCTGGGGCTACCCATATTTTATCAATTAGTTCTTTTATTATTGTCTTAGATTGGTGAGTGGGTCCATGGGCCACAGAGGCAATTAAGGGATAGAGTGCTCTGGGCAAGCACACCTTCTTTCCTTGTGTCCAGAGTCCGGTTTCTTCTTCAAGGGCTGACTCCTTCAGCCAGGTTTCCTTCTCTGAGCGAGTGGCTTGCTTCTGCATCCGTTTCAGCAGATCCCATGATACTTCTTGTTGTTTGAGATCTTCTTGTGCCAGCATGATTTTATCTGGCTGTGCTCTTTCCTCTTCCATTGCTGCCTTTTTGGCTGCTTGATCAGCCAGAGCATTTCCTTTGGCCTCTGGCGTATCAGCTCGGGTATGCGCCTTTACTTTGATTACTGCCACTTCGGTAGGCAGGAGTACTGCAGCCATTAAAGCCTCTACTGCTGAAGCATGTTTAATTGGGGTTCCTGCGGCTGTAATGTAATCCCTAGCTTTCCATATTGTTCCAAAGTCATGGACTACTCCAAAGGCATATCTGGAGTCTGTATAGATGTTGGCAGTGGAGTCTTTTGCTATGAGGCAGGCCTCAGTAAGAGCTATGAGTTCAGCTTCTTGTGCTGACTGGTCTGGGCGCAATTGCCTTGCACACAGCACTTCATACTCACTAGTAACTGCCATGCCAGTATGGAATTTCCCTTTGTCATCGGCATACCTTGAACCGTCCATGAAGAGTGTCCATTTTGGGTTTTGCAAGGGAGTGTCTTGTATTGATGGTGGTGTTCCGACTTCAGCTTCCATCATTGTAATGCAATCATGGTCTGGTTCCTTATCAGGAGAGTCAGTAGCTGTCCATAATTCCTCTTCCTGGAGATCCTCTTCTGCCTGTAAATCAATAAAATCCACAGATTCTGCAGTATACTCCCCCCTTGGGAGAGGAAGGAGTGCAGCTGGGTTGAGGATGTGGCATCTCTGAATGGTGACATTATCTGGTAGAAGCAGACTACACTGAAGTCTGAGGTGGCGCTGTGCAGTGAGGTGTTTAGGTTGTGTCTGTTGAAGGATAGCAGAAATGTCATGAGGAGCCATGATGGTGAGGGGGTGTCCTAGGACAATGTCAGAGGTAGTGTCCAGAAGGGAACTAGCAGCATGAACGGCCCTGACACAAGAAGGAGTGGCTCTGGCTACAGGGTCAAGACGTTTTGAGAAGTAGCCTAGGGGTCTATTACGGCCCCCATGGCTCTGGGTGAGAACTCCTGTAGCATGACCCTGACGCTCCATGACATAAAGCCGGAAGGGAAGTTTGTAGTTAGGGATGCAAAGAGCTGGGGCAGTGATAATGGCCTTTTTGAGAGTTTCAAATGCTTCTATGGCTTCTGATGTCATCTGGAAAGAAACAGTGGCCACACGTGGTATGCAGTCATAGAGAGGCTGCATCAGGACTGATGCATCAGGAATCCATGGCCTACAATAAGAAATAAGTCCCAGAAAGGTTTTCAGTTGATGAGGAGTGTCTGGGAGTGAGATGTCTGAGACTGCTTTCTTTCTGGCATCCGTAAGATGTTTGCTGCCTTGTGAGATACAGTGGCCTAGAAAAACAACTTTGGGAAGACACAACTGTAATTTGGACTGTGAAGCTTTACACCCAGCATCTGCCAAAAATTGGAGAAGTGAGGTAGTTGAATGTAGGCAGATGGGATATGAGTCGGCACAGAGGAGTAAATCATCCACATATTGTAAGAGTTCCACCTCAGGGTGATCTGCTTGCCATGGTTGTAAGATGGATGCCATAGCTTTACTGAAACAGGAGGGGCTATTCTGAGCTCCTTGAGGCAAAACAGTCCAGGTGTACTGTTTCCCATCATGTGTAAATGCAAAGAGAAATTGAGAGTCCTCATGCAGTAGGACAGAGAAAAAAGCATTTGCCAGATCAATGACTGTGAAGACAGAAGCCGTAGGTGGAATGCTAGCAAGCAAAGTATGAGGATTTGGAACAATAGGGGTCTCAAAGACTGTAGCCTCATTGATTGATCTAAGGTCTTGGACCATGCGATACACAGGAGGCTGTCCTTTCTCCCTTTGTTTCCTAACTGGGTATAGGGGCGCGTTACAGGGGGAGGTGGTAATTTTGATAGCCCCATTGGCAAGAAGAGTCTGTATCTGGAGAGTGATAGCATCTCTCTGGGGAATGGAGAGAGGGTATTGTGCTTTGTATGGTAGTAGGTTGGGATTCTTCAAGGTAACAGTGACTGGCGGGACCTTGAGACGCCCTATGTCTTGGGGACCTTTGGCCCATAGGGTATCGGGGATGAGGTGCAAAATGCTTTGCAGCGTATCCCCATGGTCGGGTGATTCAGAAGGCTGGGCTGTTAATGCCATCAGGAGACAAGTTTCCTCTGGGCACAGGTCTGTACCCAAGGCAACTGTGCCATCCTCCCTGAATTGAATGTTGGCCCGAATTTTCTGAAGAAAATCCGAACCTAATAGATTAAAAGGACAAGTCTGGCTTACAACAAATTGTGACATTACTCCAGTGGGTAGATGCAATTGTGGGACTTGGCTTCGGGACTTAGTGGATGGAGTAATCAAGAGAGGTTTAGTAACAGGGTTGTGCTGTGTAACCCCTTCCAAGCCAGAGCAGGGTAAATGGATATTTGTGAGCCAGGAAGGGAGTATGGCAGTGTCTACAAGGAATGAGAGTTCCTTCCCCGCCACATCGAGAGTGATTCGAGGAGCGGGGCCAGCTGGAGGGGCAGAGACTGCCATACATGAGGTGTCCCCTCCCAGCAACACTGGCTTGCCAATATCCTAGTGGGGTGTGGCTGACCAAGAAGAAGGTGTTCCTCCTTGGCCTTGGTTCACTGGCCACAAATGCTTGGAACGGCAATTCCTTTTTATGTGTCCAGGCTTGCCGCACCCAAAACAGACACGGGGCGGGGGTCTTTCTTCCCGTTCTTCCCCTGTCATGACAGCCATAACTGCTGTGCGGGTTCTCTTGGTATTGCTCTCCAGTCCCTTTGCAACTTGTTCTAAGATTTCTAAGGTTAATGATTTCCACTCTGGGCGGCATGTGACAAGAGCTTTGTTCAGATCTGGCCTAAGGCCATCTACAAATGATCGAGCCAGAAGTCTCAGGTGCACCGGTTCATTTGGACTGAATCCCATATCTTTATAATTTTGTTTGACCCTTTGGGCAAATTTCTCCACTGACTCTGCCTTGTCCTGTACCATATCCTGCAAGGTAGTGGATTGTTCTGCTAATCTGTCCTTTGCCCATTTATACAATTGTTGAATGAAATAGTCCCCGGATTCTGAATCACGGGTGTCAAAATTTGCTCCTTGGAGCTCTGGTTGTTTTATATGATCCATTATAAGTGAAGAGTATTCACCAGTCTTATTTTCTACAATACTCTGTAGGTCAGACCATGTACACCCATATGTTTGATACACTTGAGACAATTTCCTGAAAAAGGGCATAGGGTGAGTGTCTGGGTCTGGCATGAGATTCACTATGGTGAATAACTGCTGGGGGGTGAAAGACACATACTTAGGAGGTCCTACAGGGTGAGTATTTAACAATGCCTCCTTTAAAACTGTAAGATTTCCTTGCTCTAAGTTATGCATGTCACTTCGCAACTGTGCAAGTTGATGTTGGAAAAACTCATTTGTTATTCCTGTACCCTGACTATGTGGGGGGGAAACATCAGACCAATGAGCAAGAGGAGGCATCCTACGTTCAGGTGTTGGTCCTGCACCGGCTGTATTAGTTGCATATTCCACCATCTCCTCTGACTGTTCCCCTGGTGGTTCTTTGTGGTCCTCTTCCCCCTCATCTTCCTGTCCTGAGTGACCTTCACGATGCATCATTATGTGAGCAGGCACTACGGGTTGACTGGTTGGCATATAGGTGCCATCCGGATTTATCATGGGGTATATGGTAGTGACTTGGGGCATGACAGAAGGGGTAGGTTTTGGGGAAATTACACGTCCAGCCTTGGGCGTTGGCTTAGGACAAGATGGCGCCGTGGCCAAGACTGGTGGGACAGGCTGGGGAGCTAAAAGAGTGTGGTCATGTGGGCGTGGAGCACCACAGGCCAAGCATGTATCACGGGAGGCAGGGTTCTGTTGATCACACACTGTACAAATCCAACTTCCCCTTTTTCTCTCAGCGGCGCCATTATAGGGCGGTGGCTGTTCTCGTGCTAATACTGGGCCAGGCCAATAGTAATGGCGTCCTGACTTTTCATCAAACATTGCATCTCCTTTTGTCTGTTCAAATTCTCTGCTACAGTCCAGCCACACCCTGACTGTATCTATTAACTTGTCATCTTGCAATCTGCCTCTCTTTTCAGTTAACAATGTCTGCCATGTAGCTGAACACAGTATTCCACCTTTTGCTATATCATTTCCCATTTCCGCAATTCATCGACAGCTTCCACCGGTCTGGCAACGCTGCAGTAGCGCTTGCAATTGCTAGCTCATCAACTGTTGTGCGAAATGAGCACGCGCTCGAACTCTATGTTCCACATGTTGGCCATGCTTTGTGAGCAGCAGAGGGCAGTATTGGAATACCAGCTGCAACATGGTCGTCACTTTCCCAGTCAGCTTCCGCTCTTCACAAGTGACAAGTGGGCATTGATGTCTGACCTCTGTGAGGTTTTACGCAACTTTGAGGAATCAACACAGATGGTGAGAGGAGATAACACTATTATCAGCATAACCGTCCCACTTGTGTGTCTACTCAAATGCTCTCTGCTCACAATTAAGGCAGATGCTTTGTATGGGGAAGAGGTGGAAATGGGGGAAGACAGTACACAGGGTAATAGCCAGACCACCATCAGTTTGTCTTCTCAACTCGAATTGGATGATGAGGAGGAGGTGGAGGAGCAGGAGACGGTTGCCTCAACTACAGAGGGTAATACCCATGGAAGTTTTATTCCATCTTTTCAGCGTGGATGGGTAGAAGAGGGTGAGGAGATTGAGTTATCCTCCTGATGAGGACAGCGAAGTCTTGTCTGTTGGGACTCTGGCACACATGGCTGACTTTATGTAAGGCTGCCTTTCCCATGACCCTCACGTTGTACACATTTTGGCCAACACCGATTACTAGTTGCTCAACCTTCCCGACCCCGGCTACAAAGAGAACTTCTCATCTCTCATTCCTGTAGTGGAGAGAATGAGCAAAATGGTGCAATACCAGAAGGTCCTTGTGTAAAAATTGCTCCAAAAATTTCCAGCTGACAACACTGGCTGCAGAGTATGTAGTTCCTTGGCAAACCGAGGAGCCGAGATGAGGGGAACAAAGAGCAGTTCCAACAGAGGCAGGTCAACACTCTACAAGGCCTGGGACAGTTTTATGACACCCTGCCAGAACCCTCATCCTGATGCATTGCCTAGTGTCACAAGGAGGGAAACATTTTGGAAGATGGTGAGGGAGTACAAAGCAGACCATGTCAGCGTCCTCAGTGATCCCTCTGTGCCTTACAACTATTGGGTGTCCAAGCTGGACACGTGGCACGAACTGGCGCTCTATGCCTTGGAGGTGCTGGCCTGCCCTGCCGCCAGGGTTTTGTCAGAGCATGTATTTAATGCTGCTGGGGGCATAATAACTGATAAGTGCATCCGCCTATCAACTGAAAATGCTGACCGGTTGACTCTTATAAAAATGAACAAGGCCTGGATTGCCCCTGACTTCTCTACTCCACCAGAAGGAAGTGGCTGAACATAAAGGCACTCTAAATGTTGCTTTTATAGTGTATTGAATACACTGTATTCCAATGCACCCCTTCCACCACTAAAAAGGATATGTGGTTCAATCTGCCTTTTCTCGTCCTCCTCCTCCATCATCTCAACATGCTTATTAGGCTGCCCTAATGTTTTAGAGCAGGCATGCTCAACCTGCGGCCCTCCAGCTGTTCTAAAACTACAACTCCCACGATGCCTTTCTGCAGGGTGATAGCTGTAGGCTGTCAGGGAATGATGGGAGTTGTAGTTTTGCAACAGCTGGAGGGCCGCAGGTTGAGCATGCCTGTTTTAGAGTGTCAGTTCAGCAGTGGGCCCTCACCAATATTATTTTTGAGGGTCACCAGCAGGTCCTTGTTCTTAATGTTTTAGAGGGTCACCAGCAGGCTCTTGCTCCTAATGATTTTGAGGGTCATCAGCAGGCCCTTGCCCATAATATTTTTGAGGGTCACCAGCAGGTCCTCAATCATAATGTTTTAGATGGTCAGATCAGCAGCAGGATCTCGCCCCTAATGTTTGAGAGGGTCAACTCAGTAGCAGACCCTCACCCCAAATTTTTTAGATGGTCAGCTTTGCAGCAGGCCCTCGGCCATAATGTTTTAGATGGTAAGCTCAGCAGAAGGCCCTCACCCCTAATGTTTTAGATGGTCAGCTCAGCAGCAGGCCCTCTCCCCTAATGTTTTAGATGGTCAGCTCAGCAGCAGGCCCTCTCCCCTAATTATTTTAGATGGTCAGCTCAGCAGTAGGCCCTCACCCCTAATGTTTTAGATGGTCAGCTCTGCAGCAGGCCCTCGCCCTTAATGTTTTAGATGGTCAGCTTGGCAGCAGGCCCTCGCCCATAATGTTTTAGATGGTCAGCTCAGCAGCAGGCCCTCATCCCTACTGTTTTAGCTGGTTAGATCAGCAGCAGGCCCCCGCCCATAATGTTTTAGATGGTCAGCTTAGCAGCAGACCCTCATCCCTAATGTTTTATAGGGTCAGCTCACCACCAAGCTCGGGTCAGCTCGTCAGCAGGCCCTTGCCCCTAATATTTTAGAAGGTCACCAGCAGGCCATCAAATATAATTTCAAGGGATGTGTATGATGCCCTCCTTTATGTGTAATAAAGGTTGTATTGTAGTGCCGTTTCCTTGTACTTTTTGGCAGCCCTTTCACTTAGTGCATAGGCTTTTTGAGTGTAGGAGTCCCACTACCTGAACAATTGTACCACAATGTGAATGAGGTCCTCCTTTATGTGATATACAGGTTGTATCGGAGTGCCTCTTCCTTGTAAATTTTGGCAGCACTTGCACTTTATATACAAGTAAAAATACAGGAAAGAATGTTTACTAACCATTTTTCCTCTAAAAGCAATTTTATATTTGGTTTTGTGCGTATTATTGTCAGTCTGTAAAAGTGGCATACTTCTCGGACAACATTGTTCCCAGCAGCGACATGGGAGTCCAAGATGCATCCAGACATCCTCCCCATGCTGTTCCCGAACCATTTCAGTGGTGTTTCCATCAATTTCTGGCCTTTTCCTGTGAACCAGACACCCTCCCCTCTTCAGAGCAGGGGGTGCCTGGTTTAATGCTCGGGTTCTCCCATTGACTTCCATTATGCTTGGGTGCTCGGTAGAGCACCCGAGCATCCCGGGGTGTTCTACTCGAGCACCCAAGCATTTTGGTGCTCGACCAACACTACTCTTTATCTCTGTATCTGTATCACACTCTATACAGATACATACAATAGCTTCATAGACAGTATCACACCTGCTAGGGTTAGATACACAGCTGAGCGGACTGTATCACACATGGTAGGATTAGATACACAGCTCAGCACACTCCTCACCTAAAATATTCTCCTTCCTGCTCCTTCCACTATGTAACTCTCAGCCTGTGACCCCCACAAGATCAGCACACTGCTCTTCTGAAATTCTCTGTGCTGCTTGGAGGACCCTGGTCCTTTCACTATGTAACTCTCATCCTGTGACCTCTGCAAGATCAGCACACTCCTCTCCTGAAATACTCTGTGCTGCTGGGAGGACCCTGGTCCTTCCACTATGTAAAGGCTCATGCACACGACCGTATGTATTTTGCGGTCCGCGAAAAAACAGATCCTTCATTACTGAAGTCCGGTTTCGGGTTGAGTATTCTGTAGTTTTTATTATTTTCCCTTATAACAAGGTTATATGGGAAAATTATAGCATTCTAATTACAGAATGCTAGGTTAGCAGGGCAATAGAGGGTTAAATATAAAAAATGAATGAACTCACCTCCTCCCATTGATTTCCTAGGTGCAAGGAACATCTTCTATCTTCATATCTGTTGGTTGAAGGACCTTCGGTGACATCACTGGGTCACATGGGTCACATGGTCCAATCATGGAAGCTTTTGATTGGACCATGTGACCAATGTGACCCAGTGACGTCACCAAAGGTCCTTTACTCAGCAGAATGAAGAAAGAAGAATGATTCCGGCACCTACGCGATCAAGAAGATGAGGTGAGTTCAAGTTTTTTTTATTTTTAACCCTCTCTTCCCCTTTTTACATAACATTCTGTAATTAGAATTCTATTATTTTCCCTTATAACCATGTTATAAGGGAAAATAATAAAGATCGTGTCCCATCTCTTAGCAACCATGCGGGAAAATTGCACTGCATCTGCACTTGCTTGCGGATGCTTGCGATTTTCCCGCAGCCCCGTTCACTTCTATGGGGCCTGCGTTGCGTAAAAAACACACAAAATAGAGCATGCTGTGATTTTCGCGCAAAGCAGAAGTGATGCGGGAAAATCACCGCTCATGTGCACAGCCCCATAGAAATGAATGGGTCCGGATTCAGTGCGGGTGCAATGCGTTCACCTCACGCATTTTACCCGCGCACCTAACTCTTATCCTGTGACCTCCACAAGATCAGCACTCTCCTGTTCTGAAATCCTCTGTGCTGCTTGGACCCTGATCCTTCTACTATGTAACAGGATTAGATGCAGCAGCTCATCAAACATTATCACACATGACACTATTAGATACACAGTTTATCAGCTCAGCAGGCAGTATCACACATAGCAGAATTAGATACACAGCTCATCATGCAGTATCACACATAACAGGATTAGATATAAATCTCAAAGGACAGTATCACACATGGCAGGATTAGATACACATCGCATCATACAGTATCACACATGATATGATTAGATACAAAGCTCAAAGGACAGTACTACACATGATATGATTAGATACACAGCTCAGAGGATAGTATCACATATGGTAGGATGAGATACACAGCTCATAGGGCAGTATCACAACTGATAGGATTTGATACACAGCTCAGCCGACAGTACTGCACATGGTAGGATTAGATACACAGCTCAGAGGACAGTAACATAGTACATAAGGTCGAAAAAAGACATCTGTCCATCCAGTTCGTCCTGTCATCTTGCTAGTGGATCCAGAGGAAGGCAAAAAAAAAATCTGTGAGGTAGAAGCCAATTTTCCCCACTTAAGGGGAGTAAAAAATTCCTACCCGACTCCAATCAGGTAATCAGAATAACTCCCAGAATTAATGACCCCTCTCTAGTAGCTATAACCTGTAATATTATTACACTCCAGAAATACATCCAGGCCCTTCTTGAATTCCTTTATTGTACTCACCATCACCACCTCCTCAGGCAGAGAGTTCCATAGTCTCACTGCTCTTACAGTGAAGAATCCTCTTCTATGCTTGTGTACAAACCTTCTTTCCTCCAGACACAGAGGATTTTCCTTCGTCACAGTCACAGTCCTGGGGATAAATGATGGGAGAGATCTCTGTACTGACCCCTGATATATTTATACATAGTTATTAAATCTTCCCTTAGTCGTTTTTTTTCTAAAGTAAATAACCCTAATTTTGATATCCTTTCAGGGTACTGTAGTTGCCCCATTCCAGTTATTACTTTAGTTGCCCTCCTCTGAACCCTCTCCAACTCTGCTATGTCTGCCTTGTTCACAGGAGCCCAGAACTGTACACAGTACTCCATGTGTGGTCTGTCTACCGATTTGGTAGGACTATGTTCTCATCACAGGCATCTATGCCCCTTTTGATGCAACCCGTTATCTTATTCACCTTGGCCACAGCTGCCTGCCACTGGTTTTTGCAGCTTAGTTTGCTCTTTATTAAAATTCCTAGATCCTTTTCCATGTCAGTGTTACCAAGTGTTTTACCATTTAGTATGTACAGGTGACTTGCATTATTCCTTCCCATGTGAATAACTTTACATTTGTCAGTGTTAAACCTCATCTGCCACTTATCTGCCCAAGCCTCCAATCTATCCAGATCCCTCTGTAGCAGTATATTGTCCTCTTCAGTATTAATTACTTTACACAGTTTAGTGTCATCTGCAAAAATTGATATTTTACTGTGCAAGCCTTCTAAAAGATCAATTATAAATATATTAAAAATAATAGGGCCAAATACTGACCCCTGAGGTACCCCACTATTAACAGTTGCCCAATCTGAGTGTGTACCGTTAATAACCACCCTCTGTTTTCCGTCACTCAGCCAGTTACTTACCCACATACAGAGATTTTCTCCCAGTTCAAGACTTCTCATTTTATATACTAACCTTTTATGTGGTACAGTGTCAACAGTATAACACATGATAGGATTAGATACATTGGCTTGGCACACAGTATCATACATGTTAGGATTAGGTACACAGCTAAGAGGACAGTTTCACATACGATTGGATTAGACACATAGCTTAGCAGACAATCAATAATCAATACGTATGTTAAATGTCATGCAAAAATTGCGGTATATACTGACACCCAATGTGTCTGAATTGTATTATGTACATTTGCAACATGTAATCGGACTGCTATATAATATATAATATAAAGTATATAATAATCTCTGCATAACACTGTGGTTGGTGTGTGTTATTTTGAATATAATAAATATAATAATAGACTGTCTCTAAATCACAGTATACAGCGTATAGAATTGTAGTGAACAATGGCACAGGTGAAAATATATGGTAATCATTGCACAAAAAAAAAGGGCATCCGTCAGAGGGATTTGTTTAACCACATCAGCCCCCCTAGCTTAAACACCCATAATGACCAGGCCACTTTTTACAATTCTGCACTACACTACTTTCACCGTTTATTGCTCCGTCATACAACTTACCATCCAAATCACCTCACATGTGACCCCATTTTGGAAACAAGACACCCCAAGGTATTCCGTGAGGGGCATGGCGAGTTCATAGAAGATTTTTTTTTTTTGGCACAAGTTAGCGGAAATTTTTTTTTTCTCACAAAGTCTCCCTTTCCGCTAACTTGTGACAAAAAGTTTTGGGGTGTATTTTTACATATACCCATGCTGGGTAAGAGAAATATCTCTGTAAATTGACAACTTTGTATAAATTTTTTTTAAAAAGTTGTCGTTTACAGCGATATTTCTCACACAAAGTATGGGTATATATAAAACTAAACCCCAAAACACATTGCCCTACTTCTCCTGAGTACGGCGATACCACATGTGTGCCATTTTTTTGCAGCCAAGATGCGCAAAGGGGCCCAAATTCCAATGATTACCAATGATTAGGATTTCACAGGGCATTTTTACGCATTTGGATTCTTACGTTTTAGGTTCCTAAAATGCCAGAGCAGTATAAATACCCCACATGTGACCCCATTTTGGAAAGAAGACACCCCAAGGTATCCCGTGAGGGGAATGGCGAGTTCACATATTTTTTTTTTTTTTTTTGGCACAAGTTAGCAGAAATTAATATAAAGTCTCATATTTTACTAACTTGTGACAAAAAATAAAATTTTACATGAACTCACCATACCCCTCACGGAATACCTTAGGGTGACTTCTTTCTTAAATGGGGTCATTTGTGGGGTGTTTGTACTGCCCTGGCATTTGAGGGTCTCCACAATCATTACACGTATGGCCAGCATTAGGAGTTTCTGCTATTCTCCTTATATTGAGCATACGGGTAATAAGATTTTTTTTTTTCCGTTCAGCCTCTGGGCTGAAAAAAAAAAAATGAACGTCACAGATTTCTTCATTCGCAACGATCAATGTGGATGAAAAAATCTCTGCCAAAATCAGTGACTGCGGTGCAGTGGGCTGGGCGCTAACTACCTAACAAGTAGCTAACTAACTGGGCCCATTCACACGTCCGCAATTCTGTTTGCGGAACAGAATTGTGGACACATTTATTTCTATGGGGACAGACTTTGTCCCGTTTAGATCCGGAATTGCGGATCCGCACTTCCGGGTCTGCACTTCCATTCTGCAAAAATATAGAACATGTCCTATTCTTGTCCGCAATTGCGGACAAGAAAAGGCATTTTCTATATAGTTATGGCAATGTGCGGATCTGCAAAATGCGGAAAGCACATTGCGTGGATCCGCAAAACACATATACATATGCATGTTTGATTTCATTTGTTTAACTTCTACAGCCTGCTAGCGATTGATCATCGCTGGCAGGCTGCAGTATAACTGCAGAGCCGCGTGCCGCTGTGAACGTGCGCGCGCGTTCACAGCAAATCTCGCGTTTCGCGAGATGACGCACGAATGCCTCCGGCCAGAACAACAGGCCTGCCGGCCAGATGCATCAGTGCGTTAGGCGGTCCTGAGCAGGGTTATTTATACAATATATTTTTATATATGTTATCTGTAAGACAAAGACGTGATGTGAACCCGGCCAAATTTCACAGTTGTAATTCCCAGATCTTATGTTCAGGTATTAGCTAGTGACACAATGCGCCACTACATTTCGTGGATGCTAAGCAGCCAATAAACGTGCAGGTAAGTACTCCCCTCACCAGGGGCATACATAGAAATCATAGGGCCCCATAGGAAAACTCAGAATTGGGCCCCCCTAAAAAAAAAGTACAATTATTGCACTAACCCACGGGCTCATGCACACAAACGTCTTTTTGTCCGCATCCAATCCACATTGTTTGCAGATCGGATGCGGAATGCAGACAGACAGTGTCCGTGTTTTACGTACCGCAAAAACGGCTATGGCCATGTGCATGAGCCCTTATAAGAACAATATGGGTACATATTATGTGCGTTGTGTTTATGTTCACATGAAGCATCTAACGGGTTAAGATGGCAGAACTAGTGCTAACTCCAGTCCTTCTAGATTCAACAATGTATAGCCGACACCAACAGTGGATGGCACAACTTTTGAGCCTGTGCCATCACTGCACTACACATCTATGTAGCAGAGCAAGAAAAGAAGAGGTCTTACAATACATAATGTGTGTGTGTATAATATATATATATATATATATATATATATATATACATACACACCAATGACCCAGTGTAAACTCACTGTGTCCCCCTCCCTTCCACCCTGCAGCACATGTGCGGGCTGTTTGCTGTGCCTGTGTGATGCTGGAGATACCTTTCTGGACGGGCTCTGCAGGTCCCAGTGGTGAAGAGGTCAGAGCAGTAAAGCGATGCTAACCCTGCCATGGCCGCTCTCTTTCACACGGCTCTGCTGCTGCTAAAACTGTAATGATGGCAGGCAGGGACGTAGCTAACGGCTCATGCGCCCTGGTACAAGAGTTCAGCTTGGGCCCCCCTTCCCTCAGTGCTTTGTGTGTTTTCTTATGCGGCACAAGTGTCTTTGGGCCCGGTAGCAACTGCTACCTCTGCACCCCCTATAGCTACACCCATGATGGCAGGTACATCATGTAGACAAAATGTGGCCCTGGGCAAAATAAAGAGAGGGCCCACATCTTGTAATAATGTGCTAAAAACACAGACCAACACCCCCGCCGATCAGCTGTTTGAGGAGACGACACGTTCTGTTCACTGCTGCTGAGGATAGGTGATCA
Source organism: Bufotes viridis (assembly GCA_033119425.1). Lineage (NCBI taxonomy): Eukaryota > Metazoa > Chordata > Amphibia > Anura > Bufonidae > Bufotes > Bufotes viridis. The sequence continues at coordinate 207,581,862 of CM065590.1, read as the reverse complement.
ATATGAAAAAACCCGGAGAACCTCTTGATGCTACCCCCAATACAGTGCCTGTTCTGCCCCCCTCCCCATGTCCACAAACACTATACCATACTATCCACCCAGACTGCCCTCATTAGTAATGGTGCCCCCAATAGTGATAATACTTCCCATTAGTAGCAATGCCCTCCATATTGCGTCAAATAATAATAACGCCCCTACAGTACTCTAGTAATAATAATATAACCATAATGCTCCCAGTGGCTCTAATGTCCCCTGTAGTGCCCCCACTAGTTCCAATATATCAGGCATCCTCAAACTGCGGCCCTCCAGCTGTTGCAAAACTACAACTCCCAGCATGCCCGAACAGCCTACAGGTTATTAGCCTACAGCAGGGCATTGTGGGAGTTGTAGTTTTACAACAGCTGGAGGGCCGCAGTTTGAGGATGCCTGCAATATATATTGCTTCCCCCCATAGTGCCAATCTATATATAATGTTCCACCGTAGTGCTAGTATGTATACAATGCTCCATCATTCCTCCCCAGTGCCAGGTATATATAATGATCTCCTTCCCCCTATCCCTGGTGCCCCCAGCAGTGTGGACATTTAGTATTAAAAAAAAACAACATAACTGCCTCCCCCCAGACCCCCCCCCCCACCTGTCTGTGCCGCTGTGGGTTGTGTTGCTGCATCCTGATGCATGCAGTCCCTATGACATCATCGCTCCTGCTCCAGGTCTCACGTGATGAAGTCATCATGCGAGACCCAGAGCAGGTGGTTGCAATGATATCATTACAGAATCATTGATCTGTTCTAACGCCTCTCAGGCTTGTTCACAAGCGGCCTGAGGCTTGTGAAGTTGAACCGCCATGAGTGTACCTCCCTTTATGGGTATCGAAGTGGCACCCTAGGCGGATGACTGCCCTCCCCTATCCATCATCCCGACCATAATTCCGAGCAAATTACTTCAGGAGGTATAACAGGAGAGGACTATAACTCTCAGCATGTCTATTACTTAATATAAGAGCACATTAAAGGGGGATTTATAAGAAAATGGGACTACAACTCCCAGCATGTCCAAGCCATTATTATGTAATATCAGAGTACATAAGAGGAGATACACAACTCCCAGCATATCCAGGGTGTTGTAATGTACCCCGATATTATATAATAATGGCCTGGACATGCTGAAAGTTATAGACCTCTCCTCTTATACCTTCTCTCTTAATGTACTCTGATATTACATAACAAGCTGGACATACTGTAAGTTGTAGTCCTCTCCTCATACCTCCTCTTGTAATGTACTCTGATATTACATGATAGGAGGTTTAAGATGACTACAACTCCCAGCATTTCCTGGCACTTACATTGAATTCATACATCGCATGCATGGCTGGTCTTCATTACTTTACTGCACTGCTGAGCTCCGCCTCCTGTTCTGGTCACATGATGGTGAGGTCATCGCAGGTCCTTCATCCATCTTCTCTATTGAGTTCCGCCTGCTGCATCTGACATTATTGCATGTCCTGTCAGCACTGTGGTAATGATTTCTATGTGAGGGAGGGGAGCTTACACCTCCCCCCGAAACCACCCCCCCGCCCCCCACACACACACATACACACACACTGGCCCTGAGCGGCAAAGTCAGACTAAATGATTTGGCAGGCAGATGCAGGGAGGAAGGGACCAGTGTACTCAGGTCAGAAAGGGGGCGGGGCCATTTTAGCCTGGCCGGGCCCCTTCAACTCACGGGACCCATAGCAACTGCACAGTCTGCCTCTATGGGCGGTACACCATTGCCCTCACTGCAATGCCAGTAGCCATATTAGCTGCTGGTATTACAATGATTGGCTGGCCGGAATGCGTCATTGGGTGCTTTAAATCATCCGATGACACATGATCGGCTCAGTATTAGTCAGGGAGAGCTGAGCATAGGAGGGCAGACAGTGTATAGATTGTAATTAAAGTTATTTTTGCACAAAAATGTTTCAGAGATCCAAAAGTCCTTTAAAGGTCTATTGTGTGTGACAGCAGCAATATATATTTTTAGCGCACCGTGCGCTAAATACCGTGTAATAGGCCACTGCGGACAGTTAAATTATTCGCGCCACATCTCCTGTGTAAAGTGTGCGCATCCCTGAAATATCAGTGACATCCAGTGTAGTTTTTCCGTAGACGTTGTCCGCTGTGGACAGTGACATTGGCTGCACCATATCTGCAGTGTAACATGTTCGCTGAAAAACTATATCTGTGACAGAAACAGTTGTCAAAAACTGAGGTTGTTGTTAGGTCAACAAGTCAGGAGGATGACCAGAGTGAGGAAGTGGAAGAGGAGTTGGTGGACGATGAGGTCACTGACCCAACCTGGGAAGGTGTAAATCTGAGCAAGGACAGCAGTACAGAAGGGAAGGGATCTGCAGCACCGCAACAGGCTGGAACAGGCCTGCAACTACTCCACGGAGCACCCCCTTGCGGAAATCTCCCTTTCCAAGGGGTAGGTGTTTCGCAGTCTGGCACTTTTTTGAGAAAAGTGCTGACGACAAAAGACTAGTAGTTTTCAGTAATCGGTGCCGTGCCAAAATGAGCCAGGGCGTGAGCACTAGCAACCTCACCATCCCCAGCATGATCCGCCACATAGCATCCAAGCACCATAATAAGTGGGAAGAACGCCCCACTGTGACAGCAGGTCACACCACTGCCTCCTCTTCCCCTAGGTTACGGGCTGCTGGACAATCCCCTGTCGAAGGCACATGCCGGATGCCTCCTGCCCTTCACCTGGACCTTCGCAAGCACCATCAGTGACCACATCCTCTTCCCTGTCCGAGCGCAGCGTCCAAATGTCCTTACCCCATGCATTTGAACGCAAGCACAAATATCCAGCCACCCATCCACAGGCCATAGCACTAAATGCGCAGCTTTCCAAATTACTGGCCCTAGAAATGTTGCCATTTAGGCTTGTGGACATTGAGGAGTTCCGCAGCCTGAAATCGGCGGCCGTCTCGTGTTACACAGTCTCCAGCCCCCACTATTTTTCAAGGTGTGCCGTGCCCGCCTTACAACAACATGTGTCCCGAAACATCACACGTGCCCTGACCACCGCAGTTAATGGGAAGGTCCACTTAACCATGGATATATGGACAAGTGCCTTCGGCCAGAGACGCTACATTTTATTGATTGCACACTGGGTAAATGTTGTGGAGGTCGGGAGAGAGACATACCCTGGGATGGCACAGGTGCTACCGACGCCGAGGATTGAGGGCCCTACGTCGATCAGGGTTTCCGTCAGCACCTACGTTAGTTGCCCCAACCCCAACCTCTCCTCCTCTGCCTCCTCCTCTTCTTCCACCTCCGAATTATCCCTGTCCAGTACTAGTCAGGCATCAGTTGGTACCTGGAAGCAGTGTAGCACTGCTGTGGGGAACCGTCAACAGGCCGTGCTGAAGTTGATATGCTTAGGGACAAACAGCACACCACCGCAGAGCTATGGCAGGGGACAATAGACCAGACTGAGCTGTGACTCTTGCCACTCATCCTATAAACAGGCATGGTTGTGCCTGATAATGGCCGTAACTTGTTTGGTGGCTTTGGAGCTCGGCAAGATCACACCCATCCCATGCCTAGCTCTCGTCTTTAACTTAGTGGTTTAGTGGTTTCTCAAAACCTTCCCCAATTTGCCTAAGCTACTGGTGAAGGTCTGCCACGTGTGTGCACATTTCTGCAAGTCGTCGTCAGCTTAAGCCGGGCTGTCAACGCTACAACAGCGTTTGAAATTGCCAGATCACCGGCTGTTGTGTGACGTGAGCACATGCTGGAACTCCACGTTCCACATGTTGGCCAGACTTTGTGAACAGCAGAGGGCAGAAGTGGAATACCAACTGCAACATAGTCGTCGCCTTTCCATTCAGCTTCCGCTATTCACAAGCGAGCAGTGGGCACGGATGTCTGACCTCTGTGAGGTTTAAAGAAACTTTGACTAATCCACACAGATGATAACCATCCACACAGCGTAACCATCCCACTTCTGTGTCTACTCAAACGCTCGCTGCTCACAATTAATGCCAACGCTTTGCATGTGGAAGAGGTGGAAATGGGTGAAGAAGACATTACACAGGCTTATAGCCAGACCACCCTCAGTTCGTCTTCTCAGCGCTAATTGGACAATGAAGAGGAGGAGCAGGAGAGGGTAGTACCAAAGGAAGTTTAATTCCATCGGTTCAGTGTAGGTGGGCAGAAGAGGAGGAAGAGGATAAGGAGATTGAGAATCATCCTCCTGATGATGATATCGAATTGTTGCCTGTTGGTAGTCTGGCACACATGGCTGACTTTATGTTAGGCTGCCTTTCCTGCGACCCGTGCGTTATAAGCATTTTAGACAACACGGATTACTGGGTGTTCAACTTTCTGGACCCCCGCTACAAAGAAAACTTCTCATCTCTCATTCCTCTGGTGGAGAGGATGAGCAAAACGGTGCAATAACAGATGGTCCTTGTTGAAAAATTGCTCCAAAAATTTCCATTTGACAACACTGGCGGCAGAGTCCGTAGTTCCTTGGGCAACTGATGAAGGGAGACAAGGGAAACATACAGCAGTTCCAACAGAGGCAGGGCAACACTCTCCAAAGCTTGGGACAGTTTCATGACACCCAGCCAGAACCCTCACCCTGATGCACGGCCTACTGTCACACGGAGGGAAAAATGTTGAAAGATGCTGTGAAGGAGTACATAGCAGACCGTGTCAGCGTCCTCAATGATCCCTCAGTGCCCCACAACTACTGGGTGTCCAAGCTGGACAAGTGGCACGAACTGGTGCTCTACGCCTTGGAGGTGCTGGCCTGCCCTGCCACTAGCGTTTTGTCTTAGCTGGTATTTAGGGCTGCTGGTGGCATTATAGCAGATAATTGTTGTTTTTAAGAGGGTTTAGGGTGAGAAAATCTGTTGCGGAAAAACTTTCATAAGTCTTGTTGTGTTTTTGTTCTTTTGGCGTGCTAGCCATTTCCGGCTTACCCACTTTCACCATATCAATGGCTGCAACCTCTAAATTGTGAAGTCGTTTGGTTACACATTCTGAATAAAGGGTCTAAGGGTCAACAATGTATTCTCCTGTTTGGTGTAGACCTCACATGGAGGTTTAAGTTGCCCAGTGTTAGGCTGTAAAAATTGGGCCAAAGACCCTAAGCTGGTAAATAAGGAAGAATGGTGCAGACTGCGGTAAACACGGTCCAATAAGAAAATGTAGCAGAGCCCCTCAGGGTGGTCATGGCAGAACAAGTAGGAACGCAGATAGGGGTCAGAGACAACAGGTTTAGATTAATTCCTTACTTCAAAAGGATAGTCCCAGTATGTCTGCGAATGGTGTTAAATATTGCAGCCCCCAAATCCCACTGTGGGTCATGGTGGCTTTAGATCAAACAGGGTGAAAAAGATTGTAAACCTGGTATGACACAGCAGTCCGACAGTACCATTGCTATGAGACTAAGCCCCCTTGGCACTGGGTTAAACCATCCCAAAGGTATAGCACCAAAGAATGCATAAACAATGGCAAACATGCAGTACCACACCATGTGAACAGATGTCAGAAGCTCACTTGTCCATGTGCTCTCAAGAACTACAACTGAGAGCAAGTATTATTAAAGAGCATGTGCAGTTGAGGTTCTGAGGTATGTGGTAGCCATCTTTGATGTGGTACTTAGATAGGATAGTGTTTGTGGTAATGAATGCTTCTATCATCGCGGGAATTGATGAACTGAGCGCCTGCGCCTTGTAGGTTGTGGATGTCGGACTAACAAGTGAGACTGCCAATCTACTTTTTAATAAACAGACAATGAAATATATTATCGACATCTGAAATTTGTTTATTATACATGTGGCATCACTTCATTAATTATGGGACAATCATGTATTTTATGTATTAAGAATCATGTCACTATCGGATTTTTGATGAAGCATTATTTGTATTTGCACTAAGCACTTTGCACTTTATGTATATGAATTTTTGTAATAATATTATGCGATTTTTTAAGAATATTTACACTGATGTATTAATTGTTTATTAAGAGGCTTAGCCCCTTAAATATTGCACAGAACACACTCTGACTTTGGCTTGACAAAGACTGCATTGAGCAGTTGAAACGTTGCTTGTATTGCACTGGGTAAATACTACTTTATTTTGGATACTGGAGTGTTGCCTTGCATTTCTACCAAATATAAATATATATATATATATATATATATATATATATATATATATATACAGTGCTGCCCATAATTATTCATACCCCTGGCAATTGATTTAAAGAAGTTACTTTTATTCAACCAGCAAGTAATTTTTTTGACGGGAAATGACATAGGTGTCTCCCAAAAGATAATAAGACGATGTACAAGAGGCATTATTGTGGGGAAAAAAACATTTTTCAGATTTTAATTACATTTGAGCAAAAAGTGTCCAGTCCAAAATTATTCATACCCTTCTCAATAATCAATAGAAAAGCCTTTATTGGCTATTACAGCAATCAAAAGCTTCCTTTAATTGCAGACCAGCTTTTTGCATGTCTCCACAGGTATTTTTGCCCATTCATCTTTAGCAATGAGCTCCAAATCTTTCAGGTTGGAGGGTCTTCTTGCCATCACCCTGATCTTTAGCTCCCTCCACAGATTCTCAATTGGATTCAAGTCTGGACTCTGGCTGGGCCACTCCAAAACGTTAATGTTGTCTGCTAACCATTTCTTCTCCACTTTTGCTGTGTGTTTGGGTCATTGTCATGCTGAAATGGTGCTCAAGGCCAAGTTTCTCTGCAAACTGCCTGATGTTGTCATTGAGAATCCTCATGTATTGCTCTTTTTTCATGGTGCCGTTCCCTGGTCCATTGGCTGAAAAATAACCCCAAAGCATTATCCCACCATGTTTGACAGTGGGGATGGTGTTCTTTGGGTTGAAGGCGTCTCATTTTTTACACCAAATAAAGGAAACGTCATTGTGCCCAAACAATTCAATTTTTGTTTCATCTAGTCTTCTTCTTTGTCCAGATGAGCTTTTGCAAAGGCCAAGCGAGCTTTTGTGTGCCTTATCTGCAGAAGTGGCGTCCTCCTTGGTATGCATCCGTGGAACCTAGCGGTGTGCAGTTTCCATTGGATTGTCTGCCTTGAGACATATCCACCAGCAGAGCCCAGATTCACCAGGATGGCTTGGTGGTGATCCTTGGATTCTTTTTCACCTCTCTAACTATCCTCCTGGCCAACACAGGTGTCACTTTTGGCTTCCGACCACGTCCTCTGAGATTTTCCACAGTGCGGAACATCTTGTATTTTTTAATAATACTTTGCACTGTAGCCACTGGAACTTGAAAACATTTAGAAATGGCCTTGTAGCCCTTTCCTGACTTGTGTGCAGCCACAATGCGCAGCCGCAGGTCCTCACTGAGCTCCTTTGTCTTAGCCATGACTGTCCACAAACCAACTGCAGAGAGCTGCTGTTTTTCACCTGTTGAGTTGATTAAAACAGCTGTTTCCAATTAATCAGGGTAATTAGGATGCTTTAGAAAAGCTTGGACAATTTGGATTGGTATGGAACTTTGGATTTTCCCACAGACTGTGACAGTTTGTGAAGGGTATGAATAATTTTGGACAGGACACTTTTTGCTCAAATGTAAATAAAAGCTGAGAAATGTTTTTTTCCCACAATAAAGTCTCTTGTACATCATCTTATTATCTTTTGAGAGACACCTATGTCATTTCCCGTCAACAAATTACTTGCTGGTTGAATAAAAGTAACTTTAAGTCAAGATTTGCCAGGGGTATGAATAATTATGGGCAGGACTGTATATATATATATATAATATATATATGTTAAGGCTGTTCACAGCCTGTAATTGTGGGAGGGGCAGAGGCTTCTAAATTCTCCCGAGCCTCCCCCTCCTAATGTGGGCGCTTGCAGTGCAGGTAGGATCGTTCCTCCGCGTCACTTCCGGGTCTGCCTTGGGTAAGTTCCCTATTCCGTACGTCTCTCCCGCCCTGGCCACAACTTACCGAGCTCCCCTTTACAAACGCGGCCACCGCTGTGCCCGCTCTACCTCCAGGAGTTCCCACACATATCCGGTAGGCCGGCAGCATGGGAGTATTATCAGCATGTCGCTGCTGCCTGCCGGGTAGCAGCGTTCCTTCGAGCGGCGCTCCGGTCACGTGGTGCCTGCCCCTCAGCGTCTCAGCTGGTGTGGCCGGTGGCGTCTGCCGGTGTTTCCAGGGGCACATTCTTCCCTCTTCCTTCCCCTCTAGGTCCATGTGCCAGATGGCAACTATAAAGCAGCATATATATAAAAAAATTTAAATAAAATTCTATATTAATTTTCCAGGGTATGTCTTCTTTTTCTTTCATGTCCTCTCATTATTCAGTAGCTGGTCATCGGAATTCTCATCTTTACTAAACATGGTCAAGCTCTATTAAGTCCAGTAATTTGTCACTTCATCCCAGGTCTGTATGTCATTAGTCAACATGGTTGCTTTGTCTTATGTCTCATGTCAGATAAAAATAAAAAATCATCACATCCGGCACCCAGACGCAATACCCAGGCGATTTACCTTCTCTACAGGTTCCCCTGCCAACCGCGGTAAGTTGCTTATTTTTTGTTTGTGTGTCCTCGTATACCACACAGCTTATCGCCTCACACAGGCCATCGGTCCTCCTCCTGTCTTATCTGTCACTTTTCAGTCTGTCTGTTCACGTTGCCCGCCTGGGCCCATTTTTCAAGCCTCTATAGTCCTTATCCCACGGCTGTTTCACTATTGGTTTCTCTGCTCCCCATTCATGCCTGTCTCGTCATTCATGCTTTCTTCCATGTTCCACGCCTGTTTACGTTACTCAGGCCTCCCAGTCTTCCATGTTCACGCCTGTTTACGTTACTCAGGCTTCTTCGTCTTCCATGTTCCACACCTGTTTACGTTACTCAGGCCTCTCAGTCCTCCATGTTCACGCCTGTTTACATTACTCAGGCTTCTTCGGCTTCGATGTTTCACGCCTGTTTACGTTACTCAGGCTGATTCTCCTTCCACGTTTCACGCTTGTTTACGTTACTCAGGCCTCTTCGTTTTCTATGTTTCGCGCCTGTTTACGTTACCCAGGCCTCTTTCTCTTCCATGTTCACGCCTCTTCGCGTTACTTAGGGCTCTTCATTTCCTACGTTCCACGCCTGTTTTTCGTTATTCAGGCCTCTACGTTTCCATTCCTGACATCTGTCCACGCCTCTCTGGCCTCTCGGTCTTTCCATATTCCACGCCTGTCCACGCTACTGGCCTCACCGTTTTGCACCGTCTCACGCCTGTTTTCGTTACTCAGGCCTATTCGTCTTCTATGTTTCACACCTGTTTATGTTACTCAGGCCTCTCCGTTACCATCACCACGCCTGGTTACGTTACCCAGGCCTCTCGTCTTCCATGTTCCACGCCTGTTTTCATTATTCAGGCCCCCAGTCTTCCTCATCTCACGCCAATCTACATCACTCAGGCCCCTCTTTCTTCAATGTTTTCCACACTGTCTCTGTCTCTCAGGTCTCTCTCTGTCCAGCTTTTCACGTCCACCCTCGTCACCCGGGCCACGGTTCAGGTCTCAACCGTCCTAGGCCACACGGGCCCTGCATCCCTCCTCTCTTCATTTCCATAGGATACAGGTTCGTCCTGTTCACACGGTCAGGGGAGGCTTCCCCAACAGGGCACAGTGCTCTCACTATTTTCTTTCCTCCACCCTTCGGTTCAGCCAATTTACGTGTCATGGTTTCTTTAAGCTCGTTTGAGGTCCATTCCTACAGAACAGGAATTTCAGAGTTGGTCCTCAAGTCCCTGGCGCATCAAAACATCAGGTATGTTAGTCTCTCAAGTCTCTGTGCACAAGTGTTGATATAGCTCCATCATTCCTTCTTTCCTTTCCGGGCGGTTTTCCTCCCCAATTAATAGCTCAGCAGCACCAGCATGGTTCATGGGCAGAATATTTAATTCAGTATTAACTGTCATTCCTTCCAATTCTAGCATGTCTCATTTGGATGACATGGGGGAGACCTCTTCAGTCCCGGAGACCCCACCCTTATAGCACCTTCCCTTAGGAGTTGGACCGTGCCTAAGCTGATTGCAGAACTGAACAGAAGAGGATTACCCTATCCGGCTTCCGCCAGGAATGCAGAACTATACAGACTGTTAATGGCCGACTCTTCCTCCCCAGCTAGGGATCAAGTGTCAATGTCTACCATACAATTGTCATTGACCCAGTTGCATGCCACTATCAACAGCCTGTCTTCATCAGTCTCGGACATTCAAAATAGGTTGTCGGCAGTGGAATCCAGGGGCTCGGCAGCCGGCGTACCTGCGCTTCCTTCCGTTTCAGCTCCCTCGCCCCAGCCAACCTCCCCAGGTAGGGCGTTCAATTCATCCGAGATAGCCCCCGCCCATTTCGTCACAGATAGTATTAAAAAGGACATTCTGGAGGGCAAAGACAACAATTTAGCTGCCATCTTGATAACTACCCACGACACCGTGGAAAACAAGACGATAGCTTGCGAAAACATCTCCGTCGTCCTCAAATCCAGTGATGCTCGGTTGAACAAAAAAATATCAGTTCCCGAGTTCGTCCTGGCTTTTAGTCTCTTCAGTGATATAATCTGCTCTGCCCACCCAGAAAGAAGAGAGGAGTTGGATTTATACATGTACAGAGTCACTGATCTGCGGTATAACTACGGGGGGTTTGCATTTTACGATTACCACCGCTACTTCTCGGCCAAAGCAGCCACAGCGCTAGCTCAGTTCCATCTGGTCACCAACTGGGCGTGTATGGACGTGGAGCTTTTCTGCCAGCATTTTGCCGGTTTGAGGGCTCCAGCGTGCAGCACCTGCCAGTCAATTCTCCACACTACTGATTGGTGTCCTTCCATTGGTCATCCGGTGGCTCTTAGCAGGCCTTCGGCTGGCCCCTCTGACACTCAGCAAAGGCAGAGCACCAACACCGACAAATTGGGTCGCCCCATAGTTTCTTAGGCAACAGTCAGATCTGTAACAACTATAATCTAGCTTCCTGTAACTACAATCAGTGCAGGGCCCTACATGTCTGCTCCTCTTGCTTCCGGGCCCACCCCATCTCAGTCTGCCCACAGAGAACGGCCAAGCATAGGTGACTAGGCGGGGTTAATGTGGAACTATTGGGAAGGCTGCTTCAAGACCACCACAATCCCGACCTGGTTGAGTTCCTGCTCGCAGGATTCAGACACGGTTTCCACACGGGTCTCGTGGCCCTCCCCCAGTCCATCTGGGAGGGCCCTAATCTACTGTCTGCGGTTCAGGATGCCGGCGCAGTGGATTCCCTAATTCAGTCGGAAGTGAAGAAGGGTTTCCTTATCGGCCCCTTCGCACACGTTCCCTTTGACTTCTGGAGGATTAGCCCCGTCGGCATCGTAAACCAAAAAATTCTCAAATAAAAAAGGCCTGATTTATGATCTGTCAGCGCCTCATGGTTCACATGTTCCCAGTCTAAACTCTTTGATTCCCTCGAAAGAATTTTCCATAAAATATTCCTCACTCCAGGAGGCCATTTCTCTCATTTTGTTAGCAGGCAAAGGAGCCTGGTTGTCCAAAGCGGATATTGCAGACGCGTTAAAATTGTTGCCCATCGACCCTGAGCTATGGAAATTATATGGGATCAAATGGCAGGATCATTATTACTTTGCTACCCGCATAACATTTGGTTCAAAAAGCAGCCCTTGGTTGTTTGACCGTTTCGCCCAAGCCCTTCACTGGATCTTAGTCAATCACTGCAAATGTCCAATGGCGCTGCATTACCTTGATGATGTCCTACTAGTAGAATAACCCAGTGTTAAACCTGGCAAACTCAATAATTTCTTGCACATTCTCAAAGATCTTCAGGTTCCCGTAGCGCCATCTAAAATCGAAGGACCTGCCACAGTAGCAACCTTTCTCGGCATAGTGCTCGACACAGAGAAAATGGAAGCTCGGCTGCCTGCCAAAAAGCTCCTAAAAATCAAGGAAACCATTTCTAAATTCACAGGTTCCCGGGTTCTCACAAAACAGGAGCTGCAGTCACTTCTAGGCATGCTCAATTTTGCAACCAGGATCATGCCTCAAGGAAAAGCATTCATGTCCAGACTTCTAGATTTACTTCCGTCAGCCTCCGAGCAGGACTCCCCAGTGTTCTTGGATGCCCAAGCGATGGCCGATTTGTCCATGTGGAATTCCTTCCTAGCTCATTGGAATGGGATTTCTTTGTTCATCCCCTCATGGAATCCTGATTTCCCCATGGTCTTCTCAGATGCCACGGCATCCAGAGGTTTTGCGGCCATATATAAAAGGCAGTGGTTCGCCGCCCACAGAAATTTCTTCATTACCCGAGTCCCTCAGGTCATCTCCCTTGCTGGAAATCTATCCAATAGTGGCAGCGGCTCAGGTCTGGGGTAATTTATGGGCAGATTCCCCAGTTGCGTTCATCACGGATAATCAAGCAGTGGTGGATATCCTCAGCAAAGGGCGCTCTAAATCTCCTAGCATCATGTATTCCGTACGTAAGTTAGTATGGCTATCCTTACGCCACAATTTTAATTTTTCAGGCAGGCATATCCAGGCCATTCAAAATTCCGCAGCCGACGCATTGTCCCGCCTTAACTTTCGTAATTTCTTCCAGATCATGCCAGAAGCAGAATTAACTGAATTAATCCTCCGGATTACCACACCCTCCGCATGGATTAAGACATTTCATTTCCACTGCTAAGTCCCTCGTGCATAGGTGAATTTCCGCCAATACGGCCAGGAATTACAGGACCGGTCGGAACATCTACAAAAACATTTCCTGTCTTCATCCAAGAATCAACACAGATAAGACTACCTATTTAATGGCTTTTTTAGCATTTTGTCATAAGCATCTCAAACTCTCCTATAACTCCATTAAACTGAATCAGGCAGGGGTACAACATTATGCCATGCTGAAGGACCCAGGCAGTAGGTCAGTTTTCACTTCCCCGGTAATCAAAGACACCCGCAGGGGCATTCTCAAGCACAGCCAGAGCAGCACGCCCAGCAGGCAACCCGTCTCAGGGGAGCTGTTCAGGAAGCTTTCAGACTCACTAGATGGTAGTCCTTTTGGCCTCCTTCCCTCCATGGTCATTGAGGCTGCCATGTATCTGGGATTCTACGGTTTTCTGCGCCCAGGAGAATTCACTGTAGTTTCACCCAAAGTCAAAGTTTTAATCAGAAGCCAGCTAGTCATTAACCACGATCATTACGTTTTAAATCTGCCATTAACAAAAACATTGCAAGTCAGGCCCCCTGTTCAAATCACATACTTCCAAACTTTTAATAAATGGTGCCCGGTCCGGGTACTTAATAAACTGTCGGCCCTGCTGGCCCACTCCCCCGAGAACGAACCGCTACTACTGTTCAAAGGCAAATACCTCACTACTGCCCAGTTCATCTCCCATATTCGTATCCTAGCCAAAGGGTTGGGCTACGATCGCAGAACCATATCCGGACACTCTTTCCACATAGGTGCTGCCTCGGCCGCCTCCAAACACCATGTCCAATGCCATATCATCCGCAAGATGGGTCGCTGGCAATCGTCCTGCTACACCAGATATATTCCTAATCTGCATAATGAAATCTCTAATGCCTTCTGTAATCTCGTTTTGTAATCATGTAAATAAATGTCAATTCAACCTAACTGTGTCTTTTGTCCCTTATAAGCCTACCTAAGGACATGGCTTTGGGCAAAACTCAGGCCAGTTCTACCAGGTTGCTTAATGGTTGCAAGTAGTTAAACTCACGTCCTCATTCACTATCTGTAGGCACGACCACAAATGTTAAGGCTGTTCACAGCCTGTAATTGTGGGAGGGCTGGAGGCTTATAAATTCTCCCGAGCCTCCCCCTCCTATTGCGGGCACTTGCAGTGCCCCACCCTTTCCCCTCCCTTCCTTCTTTAGTTCCCCTATGGGTAGGCCCCCTTATAGGCCTACCTACGGACATAGCTTCGGGCACAACTCAGGCCAGTTCTACCAGGTTGCTTAATTGTTGCAAGTAGTTAAACTCACGTCCTCATTCAATAACTACAGTCACGACCACAAATATATATATATATATATATATATATATATATAATCGTACAAGGGAAACAGTAGGCCCCGTATCAGGGGATTTAACCCTAGAAACAAAGGCACCTAGGATAAATCAAAAAATATGAATGTATGGTAACCCTTTAAAATGTAGCGTTTATTGTGACCATTAAAAAAACCCCATCTGAGGTCTGTAATAAATGTAGGATAACAAAAAGGTATAAATGCCAATAGATTATAACGTTCGTATTCGCCACTAGCCAGATATCAGAGGAGGCAGTAAGGATAGAAATATGGAAAGTATACAGGACCGTCTCTCTCAGATCTATTGTTGCCCTGCATCCACCTCATAAAATGGCGTCTCAATCTCTCCTTCAGACTGACCCTACTAGGGTCGCCAGAGTGGGCTGCCTGGCCATTCGCCCAAAGCATAGAAAGGGACAGAAGGGTTGTATATATCCTGAGCAGTCAGAGCATACCCTGTGAAAATGAGAAGATGAGGGAGGGAGGGTGGGGCACCTGAGAACACACGCCCGTGAGTGAGGCTGTGGCTCATATATGAAGAGCCTCCGCCCCTCCCACAAATGCAGGATGACTAATCAGCCTTACTAACTTGTGGTCATGGCTACGGCCAAGAGATATCCGAAGAACCCTAGGGAGAGAAACAACGGGAACAACCTAACCCAGCTATGCGTGTCTTAGCTCACCTGACTAAATGGCTTGTTGTGTGCCCTAAGCTATGATCATGGGTAGGCCTGTAAGTTGGCAAAAACAAAGCCAAGTAGGGTAGAAAAGGAACTCGAATGGCATGTGCAAACTAATCCCCAAGCCAACTGCAAGGCGTCAGGGATCTTGAGCAAAAATTCAGGGTGTATGAGGCAATACCAGAAGGAGACCTACAACCCATCTTGTGAATGACAAGGCTGGAGACATGATGCTCAATATTGCGGATACTGCCCCAAAGCGGAATGGAGGACTGGGAATACGTTGTGAAATGGATCATGAAAAACCACCTGAACCTTGTAAAGTTTTGGTTCCAGTGCAAGTATTTGCAATGCCCTAGACTCAGAAGATCGTGGAACCGAAACCTGAATGCCTAGACTATGCAGGAATGAGGGCCAGAAAGAACCATGTAGATAGGAAGAGAATCCTTGATTAGTTCCCCAGACAACAGCATCTGCTAGCCGTGGTCCGCGTGTTGTTCTTCTGTGTACCCCTGAGATTTGTTTTAATGCCTGAGACGTTAACGCCTGAGACTGTATAGTTCGCTAATAAGTGGTTTTTAATTTTTTTAAATAAATTAGTGTAGATCCCAAAACATTGGGAAAATATAAAAAATAAAGCAAAGTGTAAGTGCACGGTAGTATAACAGTGGTTGGGTGAGGCCGGTATACATGTCTATTCTGCATAAGGTACAAACAAGTCTTGTGGGATCCATGCCTGGTTCTTTTTAATAAACGAAAGCTTGCCCACATTGTCTGCGGACAGGCGGCTGCGCTTGTCTGTGATAATGCCACCAGCCATGCTAAACACACGTTCAGACAATACAGTGGCTGCAGGGTAGGCCAGCACCTCCAAGGCGTAAAGGGCAACTTCAGGACATGTGCCCGATTTGAGGACCCAGAAGTTGAATGAGGCAGACCCAGTGATGTAGCTAGAAATGATTGGGCACCACAGCAAATTTTTTAATGGGGCCCCCCTCCCACAGTAATTTTTGCGCAAACCCCTTCCTTTCATGCCGCCATGCCTGTGGCTACTAAAGATCACTCTCTCAGACTAGGCCCAGCAGCTGTTCCATTCGCTTTCTACACTGTCTATACTGCCACTGTATATAATTTCATTGTATAATACTGTTAGTCCTCCTCCTCCTCCTGGATGGGCCCTTTCTAGGTCACGGCCCCAAAGCAGTTGCTTCCCCTGCTTCCCCTGTTGCTATTCCCCTAGGCAGACCCATCAGTCAGTACGTGTACTGTTCCACCATGTTGCTGAAATGCTGCCTCCTGCTAAGATGTTCCAGATCTGCTGGTGGTGCAGGTTGTTGTGGCGTGATGACAAAGCTTTTCCCCATTTTGCCCATGCTAACCCTGCCTTCTGAGGTGTTGCTGGTGCCCCAGCTGAATTGGCAAATTCTTCCTCCTCCTTCTCTGCCTTCTCCTTGTGCTTCCACTGAGTCCCCGATGTCAGGTGTGAATGCCATCAGCAGCGAGTCTACTAGCGGGTTCATCTTCCTATTACACTCCAGTGAGGGAATTAAGTACGGCACGTTGTCCTTGTAACGGGGATGCAGCAGGGTGGCCACCCAGTAATCAGCACAAGTTAGAATGTGGCAGTAACTGGGCTGTCGTTGCGCAGGCACTGCAGCATGTAGTCGCTCATGTCTGCCAGGCTGCCCAGAGGCAAGGACAAGCTATCCTATTTGAGGGAGGTATATCTTCTGTGTCCTCTGTATCCCCCAGCGTTCCTCCTACTCCTCTTCCTCACCCTCCAGAACTGTGCCCTGGCTGGACAATTGTGTTCCAGGCCAGGGCTTATGTTGGTGCAGATACCCACCCTCCGAGCCCCTTGTATTTATTTGGCCTTAAGTTAAGGATAAGGCATTTATATAGTTTTGTTTCTTTATATGGTTAGTTTAGCTGCCTTATAGTTATTTTAATATGTTTTTAATTAAATTTGTAAATAGTTTTTTAATGGTTTGAGTGAAAGGGGGGGGGGGGGTGTTGTGAGTGTTCGATTAACTGAATTGATTTTCACTGTCTGGTCTATCCCTTTCCAGGGCTATTTTACAGCCATTTTAGTGCCCAAAAGTTCCTTCACCCACAGAACGACATCGGCAGGACCTACTTTATTATGGCCTCTTTAGCTTAGTGTGGTCTGGATGTCTCAAGCGATAAAAGTGACCCTTAGGGGCATACGGAAGAACAGTGAAGGGACTGTCTCAAGGAGCCGATATCAGGGGATCTAGTCAGGAATCTCTCTTCCTCCCTAGATAGTAATCTCTTTGGGCCCCATTCTAGCATAGTTATAAAGGCGGCCGTTTCACACTGTATCTCCGGTCCTTCAAAACATCACAGGTCAGTTCACCAGTGGAAGCCAAGCACTTCCACTCGTTTTATGATTGGTACCCAGATAAGGTTTTTCAATAGATTATTGTGGGTTCTGGGTGACTCCGCCCCGGATAGTCCACTAATTCAGTTCAAAGCCCCAGCCATCACATCTCAACCCCCCATGTCCGTTCCCTAGCGGCTAGTCCAGGCATCGACCCCCAATGCCATTTCAGATCACTCGTTCCACATTGAGGTTGCATCAGCAACAACAAAGCATCATGTCATCAACAAGATAGGACAGCGGCCTTTTCTTGTTTTGACCGGTGCATTCCTAACCCCCATGCAGAGAATGCTGTTGCTCTTTGCAGTTTGGCTTTGTGATTTGGTTGTACTGCCAATTAAGTTCTTTCCTACACTACACGGCTAGGTTTTTGCCCCCTTATAGGCCTACCCACGGCAATGGCAAAGGGCACAACTCAGCCATTCAGTCAGGTCAACTAAGACATGTCCAGTTAGGTTAGGTTAGTCTTGGTGTTATCTCCCTAGGGTTTCCAGGAATTCCGTGGCCGTAGCCATGACCATAAGTAGTTAAGGCTGATGAGTCAGCCTGTATTTGTGGGAGGAGCGGAGGCCTTCATAAACGAGGCACGGCCTCACCCACAGGCATGTGTTCTCAGGTGCCCCACCCTCCCTCCCTTTTTCATTTTTATTTCCATGGGGTATGCCCCCTTATAGGTCTAACCACGACAATGGCAAAGGGCACAAATCAGCCATTCAGTCAGGTCAACTAAAACACGTCCAGTTAGGTTAGGTTAGTCTTGGTGTTATCTCCCTAGGGTTTCCAGGCATTCCGTGGCCGTAGCCATGACCACAAGTTCATATATATCTCATTTGTGACACGTGCATTTCTCTCTAATAATTTAAATGTGAGTTTAGAACACAGCCTAGCAAGTGTACCAAGCAACTGTGTGGGGTCCCCTAAACCCCCAACCTGACAAATGACACTGCCACTGTGAATAGAAAGGTGGCTACGCAAATGTTAACATGCTACAAATTTATAAAATTGGAAAAACCCTTTAAAGGAATATTATTATTTTACCTCTGTCTAGTCTTGGAACTTACATCATATTTGGTTGAGCAAAAGAAATCTTAGTTTAAATATCAGAGTTCTTTTTTTTTCATAAACCTAATATTTGTTGTGGATAACCTAAGCTCTCGAAAATGACCAACATTTTGCCTGGCTGTAATACAGAATGTGAATTCGATCTGTTTTACAAAATGAACAATCATCAGTTTGCCTGAAAAGATCAAATACCGAATATTAAATGTCAGTCAAAAAAATCAAAAAAATCCTTTGCTAACCATCTAGTTAGTAGATGGAAATGGCTAAAACGGATGTCAAATGTGCATAACTGAGCATAATGGATGCTTAAAATACAGGATCCGTTTTTTTTTATCTTTATTTTTCTGTTCTTCTGATAGATCAGATGTTGGGAAAAATAAACTGTGATGTGAACCCAGTATAAGTACGAGAGAGTTGGTAGATAGGGCGCTTTGTAATCTAACAGTTGCCAAAAGTTTTACAACTAAAAGTGACTTAGTGGGAACATCTTGGTAGGTAGAAAGAGTATGTCAATAATTTATGTCCTATAAAGATGGAGCATGACACAATAAAGCACCTCTATTATATCAGGTATCTTTTTAGAATAAACTGTCATGCGTGTACATGAGGAATAATATATATACGACTATTAGGCCTCATGCACACGACCGTTGTTTTGGTCCGCGTCCGAGCCGCATATTTTGCCACTCGGGCGCTGACCCATTCACTTCAATGGGGCCGGACAGTACTCTGTGTGCTGTCCGCATCCGTTGCTCCGTTCCGTGGACCCGCAAAAAAAATAGAGAATGTCCTATTATTGTCCGTTTTGCGGAGAAAAAAAGGGATTTCTACAATGGGCCGCGTTCCATTCCGCAATTTGCAGAATGGAACGCGGAGCAGCTTCCGTGTTTTGCGGATTGCAAAACATATACAGTTGTGTGCATGAGGCTTCATTTGAATTGTATTCAGTATTTGTACCAGATTTCCCCTATCCAGGCTCCCTCTTTAATTGACAGTTCTCCATTAGCCTCAGGAGGTGTGGATGCTATGATGTCTCCCATGTGTTGTACACATAAGAGAGAGGAGCTCCTGCTCATCTCTTTGTAGCATACCCTCGGAACTAACATCATGGAGGACATAGTGTAGTACAGCAGTACTTAGAAGTGTAACTCTGAATCAAGAGACATTTTTCTTTAAAGGTATCCTGTCACCTCTACTATGCTATCCTCACTGAGCATTTCTAAATGTTTATTGTGTTGCCTTAAATATATAAATTACACTTTTCATTTCATCTGCAGCCAAATTAAATAAGTATGAAGCATTTTGTACTTCCCGCCTTTTATGCAAATTAACATAAAATATCTTATTTCTTGTGTGGCCAGAGGAGAGTCATATTTTCTCTGAGTCAAGCTCCTCAGCTCCACCTAAAAAACTCCCCTATAGATAAAATCTAGCAGATTTGCTGTCAAAGTTTTGGGGGGAGGGAAATAGGCTCTGATGGTGTGAGGGGAAGGAATTATTTATGCAAATGAGCATAACGGCGGGAAAGCTTTAGAGGGTTATATAATAGGACATGTTAGTCCTGAGAAGGTTATGGATGGATCGCTGGTAACTATTAAGGTAGACAAACTTGAAGGTACATTCAGTTTTATATGTGAAAACATGGTGACAGGTTCCCTTTAACATATACTACACTTCTTTTAGGCTACGTTCACATTAGCACTTTTACTGGATCCATAAGAGATCAGCAAAAATGCTTCCGTTATGATATTATAACCGGCTGCATTCATTCTGAATGTACCCAGGACACTCTGCCTAATCATATTAATCCCACTTGTTGGCCCAATCTCTGTGTGAAGGCTTGGAACTTAAACTGCAGGGAAAGTGCAGGGAGAGTGTATCGCTGTGTGCATTATTCTCTAGTGCACTCACATTCATAGTTAATCTGTCCTGTAGGTACTATGCCATCAGTATTACTGGTGTAATTGATCCCCATCTACATCACTGTGCAGTGCACCAAGATTCATAGCTAATCCTTTCTGTCAAACAAAAAGCATACAGCATCCTTCAGTAAAGCCAAAAACTTGTTTGCAACCCTGCAGGAGCTGTTTCTAAATGGCTCCTTAGTAGGACAAAATAAAGAAATGGAGGAAGTGCCTATAAAGTAGTGTAGAAAAAAAAGTTATTTTAATGCATGTCGTGGCAGTCCAAACACATGCTTTTTAATCTCTTCTGTTTAAATTGTGTCAGTACTACAGGTCACTGTTACCATCGGGTCGGATTTATTGTCATGGACCTAACCGTGCAGTGCCCCAAGATTCAAGCAGTGGTTTAATGACCGAGTGGAGAGGGTGGCAGCAGCAGCAGTGGCAATAATGGCTTCATGAGAGAGTGGAGAGGGTGGCAGCAGTAGCAGTAGCAGTAACTGTGATAATAGTGGCCCCATAACAGAGTGGGGATGGGGGGCAGCAGCACTAACAATGACAATAGTGGTCCCATGACAGAGTGTGGATAGTGGCAGCAGCAATGGCAGTAAGGCTGTGTTCACATCACCATCAGAAGAACAGAAAACTAAAAAACTATGAAGCTTGTATTTTGAGCATAAAGCCTTTTTCAGACGGTGATTAATTGGGGGGGGGGGGATCAGCAGCACATAGCCAGAAGTAATGGCCCATTTTGCAGTCTAAGTATGCCACCAATTGCTGGTTAAGGTTCTGCTCCATGTAGTTGGTTAACAACACTTTATTAATTTGCTAAAAAATATAATATAAAATTAATCACAACAGCGGCATAGCCATACAAAGAAAAAGAGGGTACAATGGCCATGTAATAAATACATACATATACTGGGCGGTCTTTATTTTAATCACATTTGCTAGGTACATCAACTTAAATCAAATGTAAAGTGCATAGTGCTAATAGAGATAGAAGATATAAGTCCCAGGATAATAGAGAGTAAGAGCAGCAGAATATAAGAACCAATAGTGGTTATGCATATAAGATAAAAAAACAGCCCAATGTAGTAGTCAGATACAGACCAGTGTGTCTCCATCCCGATGTAGTTTCACCGTTCAGTCTCCTTAGGAAGCTGAAGTAGAATAGTGAAACGTACGTCGGGGTGGAGGCACACTGGTCTGTATCTGACTACTATGTAGGGCTGTATTCTGTTAGTTAGACAATTGCCTATTTCCCTGTTTAATAATGTATTTGAAAATTTTTGTCTGTTTATTTGCATTATTAAATTAGGATTTGTATTAAAACTTAAAAGGGTTTTCCCACAATAAACATTTTTCACCTACCTACAGGTTAGGTTAAACTGTAAATGTTTCCTTGCTAGTGGCACCACTGATGGCGCCCCCACAAATCATTAGAAACATGCCCCTAGCCCCTCGTTTCTCCTCAGCTGCAGTGAGGAGGAGTTTCAGTGGTGCAGTGGTCAAGACACTTCAGATCCATTCAATTTCTATGGAGAACATAGAAACAGTTAATCACTCTATTCGGCAGACTCATCAGTCGGTCCTGAAAAATCCATCATCATCAAATTGTTTTGCTATTGTCAGGTCGTGGTTGCATTAATTGAAGGTCACTATGCAACTTCATTTACTTGCATTATTTGCAATTCAGGCAGTGCTACACATCAGACTTTGGTCATAGCAGCCAAAGCCATGTAGCCCCAGTCTTGGTACTGTTTTTCTTGTTTGCATGGGACTGTCCTTATTTAAAGAGAACCTATCACCAAAAAATGCAGTGCAATCTGCAGGCAGGAAGAGCTGAGCAAACAGATATATAATTTTGTGGCGATAGAGAATTTATAGATTTATATCTCTGTTTTTTCTGAAATCAGTTATACACAGGGTGGTGTATTGATAGCAATCTCTTGTAAGTATATATAGATATATATTTGTGAGTCACTGTTTGCTGTAGATGGGGGAGGTGTTATCAGTGATTTATAGCATTCTCTGTGTAAGGCCTCATGCACACGGCCGTTGTTGTGGTACATACATATCCTATAAATGGCGCAGTACTGCGTGTCTGCCATTGCTGCCTCAGTGCTGTGCTGGTGGGGCGGTGGGTCCCAGAGCCAAGGAGGCTTTGCTGCACAGTGGGGTTGCTGTGTGGCTCCTGGGTCCCGCTGTCTGCTGCTGGTGCGGTGCTGGGGCGCCGGTGGTCGCCGCGCACGGCTACGCCATTTATAGATTAGAGTAGTTTCCCACTTGTAGAGGCAACCTTGTCGCGGTTAGTGGGCCTATGCTCTTTGATCAAACTGTATACTAATGCCTCTTATGCACAGCATACTATGTATTACAAATTGGGCGGATATGCCACGTAATTATGCTGAGACAGTCGTTATATCAAAAGCATAGTGTTGAGGATGTGCGATCCAGATTCACTCTCCAGTATGTACTACAATAAACTCATGCAGGTTCCATATGCATGTTAAGCCCGCTCTATTTTTTATTAAAATATTTTATTTAAATATAGAGTGGACTCAGCATGTATGTGGAACCTGCATTTCCTGAATTTAATGGAGGCCATTATATGTTGGTCGGAATCAGAAGTTAATATTGACTTGATGGCACATAATAAAATTCATAAGAATCATACAAACCTGTCTCTCTCTACTGTAGGCAGACAGGAGCTTGTTGGAGCCATGACCTGAGCAGATAAAGGGAGCTGAGATGCGTTTAGAGAAATATTGTTCTCCCTAAAATTCCTCTTGAAAGCACTAGGCATCACACAGAGATTCAAATTGTTCTGAATGACCACTAAGGGAGGAAGATGAAAGACACTGTGAGTGATTTGTTTAAAAAGACTGTAGCTATAGGCTGGATACTTGTCGGCTTCTAAAGAAAGAGCTTGTATTTCTTTTTATAAAGTAATGGCTTTTAACTCAGTGTCTTAACAGTGCATCTGCAGCTGTTCTTTCCTTCGTTCCATGGCCCGTTACATTGTATATTACAAAGTGCTTTTTAACATGAAATATTAAAGAAATGATGTCGTCTTTTAAAGTGCACTCATCTTTATTTATCTATCACAGTTTGAAGAGTTTTGCAAATCGAATATTCAAATGAATGGGCCGAACTACATAGTTGGAAACATCCCATGGCCAAGAGTTTTTTCTGGGGAAATTATTATCTCTAATTTTGGGGAAGGAAGAAATATAATAATTATTAACTTACTCACATCATGGGTTTATACAAGAACTTTTATTACAAAAAAATGCCCTATGTAAATGGCAGAGATCAGCCAACAAATGAGCGAACATTAGTTTTTAGGTGACTGGATTTTTTTCTGCAAGCATATAGATGCTCACCCAAGTATTGCACATATCCATGTGTAAACAGGATAAGTGCCACCGAGGAACAAAAATTGTAGTGATAATTGTTCATCCCTCATATAGTTTCCTTCAGCTGATGTGAAGGCTTTTTAAATGAACACTGGCTGAGTTATTTTATGTTATGGCTCCACTAAAATGACCCTAAGTCAACAAAACAGTTGTATTATTGGGTGAATTCTTTTTTAGTGGGGTTATTAAAACTTTGCTTAAGAGCACACATAGTGACCCCTTTAAACACAAGATTTTACTGCAAATTGACTAACAATCATTGAAAAGCGTGCTGATTTCTAGTAAAGTCGTACCAACACTGTTTTTGTCCACATGATGATCGCTCCTTGTGTGGACTTTTATGTGTGCCTGTACCATTATTGATCCACCATGTTTATTTAGGCTTTTATCCTTTACACAGTAAATATTCATAATTCAGAAGAAAAATAATCAGCAAAATAGAAGGTGCGGTATTTTAATTACGACCAAGTCGCACGTGTAAAGAGCTCTCTATTACTGCAAAATACCATTTACTCTTTCCTCTGATTGCTGTCAATCTGCATTATGGATATAATGGATGATAGTGGTGGAGTTACATGTTTAGCATACTTCTGGCTTTGTTCCTGCGATAAACAGTTGAGTCTTCAAAGGTTATGCTCTGCATTTCAACTCTGTTCTTATCTAGGTATACATAATGTAATAGATTTATTAAACCTTTCTAAAATGTAGACAGTGTAAACTTAAGCTGGCCATATGTAACAGCGGCTGCTGTGCGCTGCTGTTCTGTCGCTTATTGCCACGGTCCTGGGTGCTGTGTTTAGTGGTGATCTTCCATTTCTGCTTCCCCATTCACCGCTGCCATCCTGGGCTCTGTCCTTGCAGGTTTGTTCTGGGATCCGCTCCACAGTTTCCTTTCAGCCCTGGCCAAAGCATACTTGCTGCTTCTTTCCTGCAGAACTTCCTTAAGGTCTGGCGCGCATCACTTCCTGTGCTTTATGGGTTGGATCATGTGACCTGACTGACCTATCCTAGCCCTCCTGCATGTATATAAGTGGCTCAGCCTAGATGCCTGAATGTCAAGGTCCTTGTGTCCTTCAAAGGTTGCTGATTTCTCTGCTTGTGTTTCTGCGTACCTGACCCGTGCTTGTGTTCCTGGACTCCGTTACCTGTCTGATCCCTGCCTGCTTGCCTTGACTCTCCTGTTGCTGAGCTGGACTGCCTGACCTGTACCATCTGCCCTGACCTATTGCTTGTTTGACTTCGTCTCTGCCTCATCCTTTGGTCCTGCACTGTTGCTCCTGGTTTCGACTTGGCCTGCTGACTACATCTGTACCTCTGGTACCTTGCTCAGGTCCTGCCTGGACCAGCTGCCTCGTGTGCCAATCCTCCTCAAGAGGTAGCAACCTGGTGTTCCTCTCGGGAAAGTGTATCCCTAATATCCCATCAGCGGTTCTGTGAAGATTGAGGGGTTCACTTAGACAACGCCCTTAGAGGAGGTAGGACACGTGGCACAGTGGGTTTACACCCGCTGGTTCGTGACAGTTTTCAATGTACCAAAACTTTATATCAACGTTTGGTGTATTTTATTAAACAATCTAGGTGCAATCAATAATTGCGGTGCAGAGTTCCTCCTTAGATCTCCATCACTATTTATGTACTGATATTAGCAAATGACAAAAACTTGATAGACCTACCTGCTGTTTTCGAACAAATAAATGAATACCGCCTCTTACATCGCTTACATTTTAGATTTATAATACATAGTTACTTACCATACATAAAAGAGCTGGTGAGAAGGATTTATCTATTGCATTGTACAGTACAGTACAGAGCTTTTAAGTATCCTTGGCTGAACCTAATCGGTATATCTCTAAATATCAGAGATAAAACTCTTTCGTGGTACAAAAATCATTTAATGTAAAAAGCCTAACCATATCAGACATAAGACAAAATTACTAGTGTTAAGCGAGCATGCTCGGCCGAACACCAGTAAGGCTCCAGCATGGCTATGCTCGGCACATGGCGGTATTCGTCCGAATACCACATGTGCTCAAGCGCAATGCTCAAGACTCCTCCCCGCACGTTTCTTGGCTGCTACGCAGCCAATAAACATGCAGGTAAGTACTGCCCTCACTGTAATGCCATAGCCATGTTGTTTACTGGCATTACAGTGATTGGCTGGCCGAAATGCCTCATTGGGTGCTATATAGCACCCGATGACGCATGTTCAGCTCAGTCTTAGTCAGGGAGAGCTGTGCTGAGGAAGGGACAGACAGTGTAGGGAGTGATCTAGGAATATTTTTATTAGAATATATTTTCAGAGACCCAAAAGTCCATTTAAGGACTATTGTGTGTGGCAGCAGCAATATATATTTTTAGCGCAACCTGCGCTAAATTGCTAAAACTTTACAGACCCTAAAGCCCTTTTAAGGACTAATCTGTGTGGCAGCAGCAATATATATTTTTAGTGCAAACTGTGCTAAATAGCTAAAACTTTGCAGACCCAAAAGTCCTTTTAAGGACTATTGTGTGTGGCAGCAATATCTATTTTTAGTGCATCCTGCGCTAAGTAGCGTGCAATAGTTAGGTAGCTGCAGACAGCGAAATTTGGTGAGCCATTTCTCGTGTGTAAAGTGTGGGCATACAAAAAATATGTGTGACATCCTGTGTACTTTTACCGTAGACTGTGTCTGCTGCGGACAGTGACATTAGTTGCACAACATCTCCAGTGCAAAATGTGCGCATCCAAAAAATATCTGTGACATCCAGTGTACTTTTTCCATAGATGGTGTCCTCTGCGGACAATGACATTAGTTGCGCAACAACTCCAGTGTAAAGTGTGCGTGTCCAAAAAATATCTGTGACATCCAGTGTACTTTTTCCGAGACGGTGTCCGCTGCGGACAGTGACATTAGCTGTGTAACTTCTCCAGTGTAAAGTGTGCGCATCCAAAAAATATCTGACATCCAGTGTACTTTTTCTGTAAACGGTGTCTGCTGTGGATAGTGAAATTACTAGCGCCATATCTGAAGTGTAACGCGTGCGCTGAAAAAATATATCTGTGACATGCAGTGTACTTTTTCAATAGATGGTGTCCACTTCTGACAGTGACATTACCAGTGCCACATCTCCAGTGTAACCTGTGCGTATAAAAATTGTATCTGTGACATACAGCGTACTTTTTCCGTAGACACTGCGGACAGTTACATTATCTTTAGGGTTTTTGGTACCCGGACCCGAACCCGAACATTTCCGTAAAAGTTTGGGTTCGAGTTCGGTCTTCGGCAACTTAATGGTGCTTGTTGAAAGGCTGCACGTCACATTAGCTCTTACTAGTGTAGGGATAGGATGCTGCTGCAGTGAGGGAGAGATTAGGAAACAATTCTGTTTTACTTGGTGTTGTTAAATCTGCAAACTACAGCGATTATTTTTGTGGGTGCTATGTTACATTTTTTTACCCATGAGCCCAGTTCCACAGAGAAATAAGCTTTAATCAGTCTGTTTCATGGGTGGGCGTTGGTGACAATTTTTATAAGTGCAGTGCACTTGCAACTGCATGTATGCCAGGGACATTACTTTAATCCTGTTCTGGTAGCTCAGTGGACGACATCTAGCCATTTTTTAAGGACCCCTGCACTGCAAGACTTCAGGGCCCCTGGATTTGTGCTAGATAGTACATTTGCAGCCTGCGCTGCATTTCTGACAGTCCAATAAAACCATTAAATACTGCATTTACATGTTTGGTTTAAAAACAGCACACTTTTTGTGCTAGATAGTACATTTGCAGCATTTTATGAGAGATCAAAATAACCAGTAAATACTACTGTGACATTGTTAGTAAAAAAAATCACTTATTTTTGGCCATAAAGTACATTTGCGGCCTGTACTGTATTTCTGACAATGAAATATAACCAGTAAATACAACTGTGACATTGTTGGTGAAAAAAAAAAACACGTATTTTTTGCCATAATGTACATTTGCGGCCTGCACAGCATTTCTCAGAGTGCAATATAACCAGTAAATACTACTGTGACATTGTTGGTGAAAAAAAATCACTTATTTTTTGCCATAATGTACATTTGCAGCCTGCACTGTATTTATGACAGTGAAATAAAACCAGTAAATACAACTGACATTTTTGGTGAAAAAATTCACTTATTTTTTGTCATAAAGTACATTTGCGGCCTACAATGCATTTCTCAGAGTGCAATATAACCAATTAATACTACTGTGACATTGTTGGTGAAACAAATCACGTATTTTTTGCCATAAAGTATATTTGCGGCCTGCACTGTATTTATGACAGTGATATATAACCAGTAAAGGCAACTGTGACATTGTTGGTTAAAAAAATCACTTATTTGTTGCCATAAAGTACATTTGCGGCCTGCACTGTATATCTGACAGTGCAATATAACCAGTAAATACTACTGTGATATTGTTGGTGAAAACAATCACTTATTTTTTGTCATAAAGTACATTTGCGGCCTGCACTGCATTTCAAAAGGGTGAAATTTAATCAGTAAATCCAGCTCTTAGATTGTGGGTGGATATTTCCACTGTTATCAGACCAGTCATTCACAAGTGGCTTGGAGGGTGTGTTCCTGCTGCACTGCATACCTGACAGGGAAATATATTCTGTAACTTCGGCAGCGTTTAGATTGTTGGTTGATCTGTACCCCTTTTTTCTTTCACACTACCCCTGCCCTGCATACCTGACTGGGAAATATATTCTGTAAATTCAGCGGCGTTTAGATTGTTGGGTGATCTATACCACTTTTTTCTTTCAAACTACCCCTGCACTGCATACCTGACTGGGAAATATATTCAGTAATATATTCAACAATTTAGATTGTTGGGTGATCGATACCCCTTACAAGCGCATGCTGGTAGACGCGCTGCTGATGGCATTCCCAACTGACACCGGGGCCTCAGTGGAAGCAGAAGACGAAGGCAGAGGAGGAGGAAGTAGTCGCCAATGCAGCTGGGGCACCATCAGCACCTCAGAAGGCAGGGTTAGCATGACCGAAATGTGAAAAAGCTTTGTCAGCACGCCACAAGAACCAGCACCACCAGCTGATATGGAACGTCTTAGCAGGAGGCAGCATTTCAGCAACATGGTGGAACAGTATGTGTGCACACGCCTAGACGCACTGACTGATGGGTCTGCCCCATTCAACTTCTGGGTTTCCAAATTGGGAACATGGCCTGAGCTTGCCCTTTATGCCTTGGAGGTGCTGGCCTGCCCTGCAGCCAGTGTATTGTCTGAACGTGTGTTTAGCACGGCAGGGGGCGTTATCACAGACAAGCGCATCCGCCTGTCCACAGCCAATGTGGACAAGCTCACGTTCATTAAAATGAACCAGGCATGGATCCCACAGGACTTATTCATACCTTGTACAGAATAGACATGTATACTGGCCTCACCCAGCCTTTGTTATACTCCAGCGCACTTTCTCTTCGTTTTCTTTTCTATATTTCCCAATGTTTTGGGGTCTACTGAAATTAAAAAAAAAAAGAACAAAAATAAAAAGTTAAAAACTAAAAACAGTGTTGTTGGCAACTACCTCCTCCAACACCGCTTCCACCTACACCACCACCTCCACCGCCTCCTCAACCTTCTACTCCATATGGACCTCCTCCTCCTAGTTCAAGATTATTATTTTAAATTTTTATTTATTTTATTTTAAGTAATTTCCCTATCCACATTTGTTTGCAGGGCACTTGTCATGCTCTTACCCACATTTTGTTGCCTTTTGCAGCTGTCTACCCTTTCCATGACTCTTTTAGAGCCATTTTAGTGGCCCAAAGTTCGGGTCCCCATTGACTTCAATAGGGTAGGGGTTCGGTGTTAAATTCGGATCAAGTTCGGGTCCTGTACCCGGACTTTGCGTGGAAGTTCAGCTGAACTCGGCGTACCCGAACTTTCAGGTGTCCAATCTACTCGAATTATCTGTGGTACCTCTCCACTATAACGTTTCCTCATCCCAAATACCTGTGACATTCCCTGAAATTTTTTATTAGCTGCTGGTGACAGCATTGACATTATCTGCAGAATATCTCCTGTGTGACGTTTCCACATCCTAAATACCTTTTTTTTAAAAATTGTGCATACACTTTCAAATCCTACGCTACTGTACGTGTGACATACTTTCAAGCATATATAACATTTAATATGAAGAAGGCGAGCAGTAAGGGACGTGGATGTGGACGTGATGCTGATGGTGCACGCAGAGGCCAAGGCTCTGGGCGCGTTGAAACTGTGCCTGCTGCCAGAGCACAAGAAAAACAATCATCCATGATACCTAGCTTCATGTATCGGGTTTGCAGGGAGGCACAGGACACCACTCTTGAAGTCAGACCAGTGCGACCAGGTGGTCGGTTGGATTGCAGCAGATAATGCTTCCAGTCAGTTAAGCACCACCCTGTCTTCCACCAAGTCCAGTCTCAGTAGCCAAGGCCCTCGCATATAATGTTTTACAGGGTCAGCTCACCTTCAAGCCCTCGCATATAATTTTTTACAGGGTCAGCTTACCTACAGGCCCTCGCAAATAATGTTTTACAGGGTCAGCTTACCTACAGGCCCTCGCATATAATGTTTTACAGGGTCAGCTCCCCTGCAAGCCCTCACCTACAACCTTTTAGAGGGTCAGCTCACCAGCAGGCCCTCACCTACAGTCTTTTACAGGGTCAGCTCACCTGCAGGCCCTCGCATATAATGTTTTACAAGGTCAGCTCACCTGCAGGCCCTCGCATATAATGTTTTACAGAGTCAGCTCACTTGCAGGCCCTCACCTATAACCTTTTAGAGGGTCAGCTCACCTGCAGGCCCTCACCTACAATCTTTTATAGGGTCAGTTCACCAGCAGACCCTCACCCCTAATGTTTTAGAGGGTCAGCTCAGCAGCAGGCCCTCGCCTGTAATGTTTTAGATGGTCAGATCAGCAGGCCCTTGCTCCAAATGATTTGAGGGTCACCAGCAGGCCATCAATCATAATTTTTCAAGAGTGTGTATGATGCCCTTCTTTTTGTGTAATAAAGGGTGTATTGGAGTGCCGTTTCCTTATAATTTTTGGCAGCCCTTTCACTTAGTGCATAGGCTTTATGAGTGTAGGAGTCCCACTACATGAACAAGTGTACCACAATGTGAATGAGACGCTCCTTTATGTGATATACAGGTTGTATCTGAGTGACTCTTGCTTGTAACTTTTGGAAGCACTTGCAATTTATATACAAGTAAATATACAGGAAAGAATGTTTTCTAACAATTCTTCTTCTAAAATCAATTTCATCTTTGGTTTTGTGCGTATTATTGTCAGTCTGTAAAAGTGGCATACTACTTGGACAACATCATTCCCAGCAGCGACCTGGGAGTCCAATATGCATCCAGACATCCTCCCCATGCTGTTCCCGAACCATTTTGGTGGTGTTTCCTTCCATTTCTGACCTTTTCCTATGAACCAGGCACCCTCCCCTCTTCAGAGCATTCCGAACCCGAACCCTATTGAAGTCAATGGGGACCCGAACTTTTAGGCACTAAAATGGCTGTAAAATAGTCCAGGAACGGGCTAGAGGGCTGCCAAAGGCAGAAAAATGTAGGTAAATCCCCTGCAAACAAATGTGGATAGGAAAATGAATTAAAATAAAATAAAATAAATAAAATTTAACCAATATCAATTGGAGAGAGGTCCCACTGCAAGGAATCATGCGTCATATCACCCAACACTGAAGAAGGCCACTTTCAGTTATTTTGGCCCCAGCACCCAGACAGAGGAGAGAGGTCCCACAGCAAGGAATCATGCGTCATATCACCCACCACTGGAGAAGGCCACTTTCAGTTATTTATGCCCCAGCACCCAGACAGAGGAGAGAGGTCCCACAGCAAGGAATCATGAGTCATATCACCCACCACTGGAGAAGGCCACTTTCAGTTATTTATGCCCCACCACCCAGACAGAGGAGAGAGGTCCCACAGCAAGGAATCATGCGTCATATCACCCACCACCGGAGAAGGCCACTTTCAGTTATTTATGCCCCACCACCCAGACAGAGGAGAGAGGTCCCACAGCAAGGAATAATGCGTCATATCACCCACCACCGGAGAAGGCCACTTTCAGTTATTTCGGCCCCACCACCCAGACAGAGGAGAGAGGTGCCACAGCAAGGAATCATGCGTCATATCACCCACCACCAGAGAAGGCCTCTTTCAGTTATTTAAGCCCCAGCACCCAGACAGAGGAAAGAGGTCCCACAGCAAAGAATCATGCGTCATATCACCCACCACTGGAGAAGGCAACTTTCAGTTATTTCAGCCCCAGCACCCAGACAGAGGTGAGAGGTCCCATAGCAGGAAATCATGCGTCATATTACCAACCACTGGAGAAGGCCACTTTCAGTTAATTCGGCCCAGCACCCAGACCGAGGATACAGGTCCCACAGCAAGGAATCATGCGTCATATCACCCACCACTGGAGAAGGCCACTTTCAGTTATTTATGCCCCACCAGCCAGACAGAGGAGAGAGGTCCCACAGCAAGGAATCATGTGTCATATCACCCACCACTGGAGAAGGCCACTGTCAGTTATTTATGCACCAATACCCAGACAGAGGAGAGAGGTCCCACAGCAAGGAATCATGCGTCATATCACCCACCACCGGAGAAGGCCACTTTCAGTTATTTATGCCCCACCACCCAGACAGAGGAGAGAGGTCCCACAGCAAGGAATCATGCGTCATATCACCCACCACCGGAGAAGGCCACTTTCAGTTATTTCGGCCCCAGCACCCAGACAGAGGTGAGAGGTCCCATAGCAGGAAATCATGCGTCATATTACCCACCACTGGAGAAGGCCACTTTCAGTTATTTCGGCCCCAGCACCCAGACCGAGGATACAGGTCCCACAGCAAGGAATCATGCGTCATATCACCCACCACTGGAGAAGGCCACTTTCAGTTATTTATGCCCCACCAGCCAGACAGAGGAGAGAGGTCCCACAGCAAGGAATCATGTGTCATATCACCCACCACTGGAGAAGGCCACTGTCAGTTATTTATGCCCCACCACCCAGACAGAGGAGAGAGGTCCCACAGCAAGGAATCATGCGTCATATCACCCACCACCGGAGAAGGCCACTTTCAGTTATTTATGCCCCAGCACCCAGACAGAGGAGAGAGGTCCCACAGAAAGGAATCATGCATCATATCACCCACCACCGGAGAAGGCCACTTTCAGTTATTTATGCCCCACCACCCAGACAGAGGAGAGAGGACACACTGCAAGGAATCATGCGTCATATCACCCACCACTGGAGAAGGCCACTTTCAGTTATTTCGGCCCCAGCACCCAGACAAAGGAGAGAGGTCCCACAGCAAGAAATCATGCGTCATATCACCCACCACTGGAGAAGGCCACTTTCAGTTATTTGGGCCGCAGCACCCAGACAGAGGAGAGAGGTCCCACAGCAAGGAATCATGCATCATATCACCCACCACTGGAGAAGGCCACTTTCAGTTATTAATGCCCCGCAAGCCAGACAGAGGGGAGAGGTCCCACAGCAAGGAATCATGTGTCATATCACCCACCACTGGAGAAGGCCACTGTCAGTTATTTATGCCCCACCACCCAGACAGAGGAGAGAGGCCCCACAGCAAGGAATCATGCATCATATCACCCACCACGGGAGAAGGCCGCTTACAGTTATTTATGCCCCACCACTCAGACAAAGGAGAGAGGTCCCACAACAAGGAATCGTGCGTCATATCACCCACCACCGGAGAAGGACACTTTCAGTTATTTCAGCCCCATCACCCAGACAGAGGAGAGAGGTCCCGCAGCAAGGAATCATGCATCATATCACCCACCACCGGAGAAGGCCTCTTTCAGTTATTTCGGCCCCAGCACCCAGACAGAGGAAAGAGGTCCCACAGCAAGGAATCATGCGTCATATCACCCACCACTGGAGAAGACCACTTTTAGTTATATATGCCCCAGCACCCAGACAGAGGAGAGAGGTTTCACAGCAAGGAATCATGCGTCATATCACCCACCACCGGAGAAGGCCACTTTCAGTTATTTATGCCCCACCACCCAGACAGAGGAGAGAGGACCCACAGCAAGGAATCATGCGTCATATCACCCACCACCGGAGAAGGCCACTTTCAGTTATTTCGGCCCCAGCACCCAGACAGAGAAGAGAGGTCCCCCAGCAAGAAATCATGCGTCATATCACCCACCACTGGAGAAGGCCACTTTCAGTTATTTCGGCCCCAGCACCCAGACAGAGGAGAGAGGTCCCACAGCAAGGAATTATGCGTCATATCACCCACCACCGGAGAAGGCCACTTTCAGTTATTTATGCCCCACCACCCAGACAAAGGAGAGAGGTCCCACAGCAAGGAATCATGCATAATATCACCCACCACCGGAGAAGGCCCTTTTCAGTTATTTCGGCCCCAGCACCCAGACAGAGGAGAGAGGTCAAACAGCAAGGAATCATGCGTCATATCACCCACCACTGGAGAAGGCCACTTTCAGTTATTTTGGCCCCACCACCCAGACAGAGGAGAGAGGTCCCACAGCAAGGAATTATGCGTCATATCACCCACCACCGGAGAAGGCCACTTTCAGTTATTTATGCCCCACCACCCAGACA
Source organism: Bufotes viridis (assembly GCA_033119425.1). Taxonomy (NCBI): domain Eukaryota; kingdom Metazoa; phylum Chordata; class Amphibia; order Anura; family Bufonidae; genus Bufotes; species Bufotes viridis. Next base: position 207,547,676 of record CM065590.1, on the reverse strand, counting down.
AAGGAGAGAGGTCCCACAGCAAGGAATCATGCATAATATCACCCACCACCGGAGAAGGCCCCTTTCAGTTATTTCGGCCCCAGCACCCAGACAGAGGAGAGAGGTCAAACAGCAGGGAATCATGCGTCATATCACCCACCACCGGAGAAGGCCACTTTCAGTTATTTTGGCCCCACCACCCAGACAGAGGAGAGGTTCATTCAATTTTGGGTTGCACCGCAAGATCATGGTAAAGTTAAAAAAATGAGGATTCAATAAAGAAGTGCCCCGGAGTACAAGAATACATGGTTGAGGGGAGGCAGTTATAAATGTCTATTCTGCACAAGTGAGGCACTGGTCCTGTGGGATCCATGCCTGGTTCATTTTTATGAACGTCAGCTTGTCCACATTGGCTGGGGACAGGCGGCTGCGTTTGTCAGTAATGGCGCCCCCTGCCATGCTGAATACACGTTCAGACAAAACGCTGGCCGCCGGGCAGGCCAGCACCTCCAAGGCATAAAATGCTAACTCTGGCCACGTGGACAATTTGGAGACCCAGAAGTTGAATGGGGCCGAACCATCAGTCAGTACGTGAAGGAGTGTGCAGACGTACTGTTCAACCATGTTAGTGAAATGCTGCCTCCTGCTAACACGTCCCGTATCAGTTTGTGGTGCAGTTAGCTGTGGCGTGGAGACAAAACTTTTCCACATTTCTGCCATGCTAACCCTGCCCTCAGAGGAGCTGGCCGTGACACAGCTGCGTTGGCGACCTCTTGCTCCTCCTCTGCCTTCGCCTTGGGCTTCCACCTGTTCCCCTGAGACATTTGGGAATGCTCTCAGGAGCGCCTCTACCAGCGTGCGCTTGTACTCGCGCATCTTCCTATCACACGTCAGTGCAGGAAGTAAGGTGGGCACATTTTCTTTGTACCGGGGATCCAGCAGGGTGGCAGCCCAGTAGTCCACACACGTTAAAATGTGGGCAACTCTGCTGTCGTTGCGCAGGCACTTCAGCATGTAGTTGCTTATGTGTGCCAGGCTCCCCAGAGGTAAGGACAAGCTGTCCTCTGTGGGAGGCGTATCGTCATTGTCCTCCGTATCCCCCAGCCACGCACCAGTGATGGGCCTAAGCTGTGTCGGGTGCCACCTCGCTGTAAACCTGCTTCATCCTCATCCTCCTCCACCTCCTCCTCATCCTCCTCGTGCTCCAGTAGTGGGCCCTGGCTGGCCACATTTGTACCTGGCCTCTGCTGTTGCAAAAACCTCCCTCTGAGCCACTTCTAACAGACTGGCCTGAAAGTGCTAAAAATGACCCCTCATCCTCCTCCTCCTGCTCCTTCTGGGCCACCTCCTCTTCCATCATCGTCCTAAGCGTTTTCTCAAGGAGACATAGAAGTGGTATTGTAACGCTGATAACGGTGTCATCGCCACTGGCCATGTTGGTGGAGTACTCGAAACAGCGCAACAGGGCACACAGGTCTCGCATGGAGGCCCAATCATTGGTGGTGAAGTGGTGCTGTTCCGCAGTGCGACTGACACATGCGTGCTGCAGCTGAAACTCCACTAGTTATTTCCGGCCCCAGCACCCAGACAGAGGAGAGAGGTCCCACAGCAAGGAATTATGCAGTCATATCACCCACCACCGGAGAAGGCCACTTTCAGTTATTTATGCCCCACCACCCAGACAAAGGAGAGAGGTCCCACAGCAAGGAATCATGCATAATATCACCCACCACCGGAGAAGGCCTCTTTTCAGTTATTTCTGCCCCAGCACCCAGACAGAGGAGAGAGGTCAAACAGCAAGGAATCATGCGTCATATCACCCACCACTGGAGAAGGCCACTTTCAGTTATTTTGGCCCCACCACCCAGACAGAGGAGAGAGGTCCCACAGCAAGGAATTATGCGTCATATCACCCACCACCGGAGAAGGCCACTTTCAGTTATTTATGCCCCACCACCCAGACAAAGGAGAGAGGTCCCACAGCAAGGAATCATGCATAATATCACCCACCACCGGAGAAGGCCCTTTCAGTTATTTCGTGCCCCAGCACCCAGACAGAGGAGAGAGGTCAAACAGCAGGGAATCATGCGTCATATCACCCACCACCGGAGAAGGCCACTTTCAGTTATTTTGGCCCCACCACCCAGACAGAGGAGAGGTTCATTCAATTTTGGGTTGCACCGCAAGATCATGGTAAAGTTAAAAAAATGAGGATTCAATAAAGAAGTGCCCCGGAGTACAAGAATACATGGTTGAGGGGGAGGCAGTTATAAATGTCTATTCTGCACAAGTGAGGCACTGGTCCTGTGGGATCCATGCCTGGTTCATTTTTATGAACGTCAGCTTGTCCACATTGGCTGGGGACAGGCGGCTGCGTTTGTCAGTAATGACGCCCCCTGCCATGCTGAATACACGTTCAGACAAAACGCTGGCCGCCGGGCAGGCCAGCACCTCCAAGGCATAAAATGCTAACTCTGGCCACGTGGACAATTTGGAGACCCAGAAGTTGAATGGGGCCGAACCATCAGTCAGTACGTGAAGGAGTGTGCAGACGTACTGTTCAACCATGTTAGTGAAATGCTGCCTCCTGCTAACACGTTCCGTATCAGTTTGTGGTGCAGTTAGCTGTGGCGTGGAGACAAAACTTTTCCACATTTCTGCCATGCTAACCCTGCCCTCAGAGGAGCTGGCCGTGACACAGCTGCGTTGGCGACCTCTTGCTCCTCCTCTGCCTTCGCCTTGGGCTTCCACCTGTTCCCCTGAGACATTTGGGAATGCTCTCAGGAGCGCCTCTACCAGCGTGCGCTTGTACTCGCGCATCTTCCTATCACACGTCAGTGCAGGAAGTAAGGTGGGCACATTTTCTTTGTACCGGGATCCAGCAGGGTGGCAACCCAGTAGTCCACACACGTTAAAATGTGGGCAACTCTGCTGTCGTTGCGCAGGCACTTCAGCATGTAGTTGCTTATGTGTGCCAGGCTCCCCAGAGGTAAGGACAAGCTGTCCTCTGTGGGAGAGCGTATCGTCATTGTCCTCCGTATCCCCCAGCCACGCACCAGTGATGGGCCTAAGCTGTGTCGGGTGCCACCTCGCTGTAAACCTGCTTCATCCTCATCCTCCTCCACCTCCTCCTCATCCTCCTCGTGCTCCAGTAGTGGGCCCTGGCTGGCCACATTTGTACCTGGCCTCTGCTGTTGCAAAAAACCTCCCTCTGAGCCACTTCTAACAGACTGGCCTGAAAGTGCTAAAAATGACCCCTCATCCTCCTCCTCCTGCTCCTTCTGGGCCACCTCCTCTTCCATCATCGTCCTAAGCGTTTTCTCAAGGAGACATAGAAGTGGTATTGTAACGCTGATAACGGTGTCATCGCCACTGGCCATGTTGGTGGAGTACTCGAAACAGCGCAACAGGGCACACAGGTCTCGCATGGAGGCCCAATCATTGGTGGTGAAGTGGTGCTGTTCCGCAGTGCGACTGACACATGCGTGCTGCAGCTGAAACTCCACTATGGCCTGTTGCTGCTTGCACAGTCTCTCCAGCATGTGCAAGGTGGAGTTCCACCTGGTGGGCACGTCGCATATGAGGCGGTGAGCGGGAAGGCCGAAGTTCCGCTGTAGCGCAGACAGGCGAGCAGCGGCAGGATGTGAACGCCGGAAGCGCGCACAGACGGCCCGCACTTTATGCAGCAGCTCTGACATGTCGGGGTAGTTGTGAATGAACTTCTCCACCACCAAATTCAGCACATACGCCATGCAAGGGATGTGCGTCAAACCGGCTAGTCCCAGAGCTGCGACGAGATTTCGCCAATTATCACACACCACCAGGCCGGGCTTGAGGCCCACTGGCAGAAACCCCTCGTCGGTCTGTTGTTCAATACCCCGCCACAACTCCTGCGCGGTGTGGGGCCTGTCCCCCAAACATATGAGTTTCAGAATGGCCTGCTGACGTTTACCCTGGGCTGTGCTGAAGTTGGTGGTAAAGGTGTGTGGCTGACTGGATGAGCTGGTGGAAGCAGAGGAGGAGGAAGCCGAGTAGGAGGAAGAGGCTACAGGAGGCAAAGAATGATGCCCTGCGATCCTTGGCGGCGGAAGGACGTGCGCCAAGGAACTCTCCTCCTGCGGCCCAGCCACCACTACATTTACCCAGTGTGCAGTTAGGTAGATATAGCGTCCCTGGCCGTGCTTACTGGTCCACGTATCTGTGGTTAGGTGGACCTTGCCACAGATGGCGTTCCGCAGTGCACACTTGATTTTATCGGATGCTTGGTTGTGCAGGGGAGGCACGGCTGTCTTGGAGAAGTAGTGGCGGCTGGGAACAACATACTGTGGGACAGCCATGGACATCAGCTGTTTGAAGCTGTCTGTGTCCACCAGCCTGAATGACAGCATTTCAAAGGCCAGTAGTTTAGAAATGCTGGCATTCAGGCCCAGGGCTCGATGGTGGGAATTTACGCTTTCTCTCCAAGGTTTGTGAGATGGAGAGCTGAACGCTGACGTGTGACATGGTGGAGATGCTTGGTGACGCAGGTGGTGGTGTCGGTGGCACATCCTCTGTTTGGTGGGCGGCAGGTGCCAACACTCCTCCCAAGGTGGATGAAGAGGCCGAGGCAGCAGCAGAAGAGGGAGCAGGGGGAGCCAGAGTGAGTTCCTTGCTTTTAAGGTTTTTACTCCACTGCAGTTCATGCTTTGCATGTAGAAACTTGGTCATGCAGGTTGTGCTAAGGTTCAGAACGTTAATGCCTTGCTTCAGGCTCTTATGGCACAGCGTGTCGGGTCTTGTCGTCAGCACATTGTTTAAAGAAGTGCCATGCCAGGGAACTCCTTGAAGATGCCTTTGGGGTGCTCGTTCCCTGGTGGCGGTGGCCAGTAGCAGGCGAACTCTCTTGGAGGCGGCTGTTCTGCTTTTTCCCCCTGCTCTCTCTTTTGCTACGCTGTTGGCTCGGTTTCACCACTGCCTCTTCCTCTGAACTATGAAAGTCAGTGGCACGACCTTCATTCCATGTGCGGTCTAGGACCTCATCGTCCCCTGCATCATCTTCCACACAGTCTTCCTCCCTGACCTCCTGTTCGGTCTGCACACTGCAGAAAGACGCAGCAGTTGGCACCTGTGTTTCGTCATCATCAGAGACGTTGAGGTGGTATTCCCATGTCCTCATCATCAGGAAACATCAGTGGTTGTGCATCAGTGCATTCTATGTCTTCCACCACTGGGGAAGGGCTAGGTGGATTCCCTTGGGAAACCCTGCCAGCAGAGTCTTCAAACAGCATAAGAGACAGCTGCATAACTTGAGGCTCAGACAGTTTCCCTGATATGCATGGGGAAAAATATATACAATTAGGGGCAGCACTACCACAACTTCTTAACTTGCAAATTCTTGGGTGGCGGTGCCTGCGGTGCTGGATCCTGGTCCGACCCTCGTTCAAGCAATACAAAAGTAACAACCGCGGCACTCACGTAGCATTGGATTCTTCTTTTATTTCTCCCAAAGTAGCAACGTTACTTTTGTATTGATATGCATGGGGGTGATGTGACAGACTGATGGGCTAGGTTTTCAGGTGCCACCTGTGCGCTTTCTGCAGAAGACTGGGTGGGAGATAATGTTGTGAACGTGCTGGATCCACTGTCGGCCACCCAATTGACTAGCGCCTGTACCTGCTCAGGCCTTACCATCCTTAGAACGGTATTGGGCCCCACCAAATATCGCTGTAAATTCTGGTGGGTACTGGAACCTGAGGTAGTTGGTTCACTAGGACGTGTGGCTGTGGCAGAATGGCCATGTCCTCTCCCAGCACCAGAGGGTACACTAACACCACCACGACCGCGTCCGCGTTCCTTACTAGATGTTTTCCTCATTGTTACCATTCACCAAGCACCACAATAAGAAAAAAATTTGGCCCAATGTATTTATTTCAAATTCAGGCCTTTCTTTACAGGCACCTAACACTATCTGCCTATTTATTTATGTAGCGTATTACACTAATCCAGGCACAGCAGTAACCACTGATTTAGGGGAATATCTCTTTTAGGGCTAGTATTTAGGGTCTGGATGAAAGGTATCCTTTTATGGACAGATTTAAACTAGGCCCGCAACAGCTGGAACACCAGATTCAGGGTATTGCTATTTTGGCAATTGAATTTCACCCCAGAACAAAATATATGTTTTGGCGGACACTATTATAGTTTGCCAGCCAGAGCTGAAACCACTGATTTATGGTATTGCTATTTTGGAAATTGAATTTCACACCAGAACAAAATATACTCTGTTACGGACAGATTTAAACTAGGCCTGCAACAGCTGGAACACCAGATTCAGGGTATTGCTATTTTGGCAATTGAATTTCACCCCAGAACAAAATATATGTTTTTGCGGACACTATGAATCTTGGCCTGCAACAGCTGGGACACCAGATTCAGGGTATTGCTATTTTGGCAATTGAATTTCACCCCAGAACAAAATATATGTTTTTGCAGACACTATGAATCTTGGCCTGTAACAGCTGGGACACCAGATTCAGGGTATTGCTATTTTGGCAATTGAATTTCACCCCAGAACAAAATATATGTTATTGCGGACACTATGAATCTTGGCCTGCAACAGCTGGGACACCAGATTCAGGGTATTGCTATTTTGGCAATTGAATTTCACCCCATAACAAAATATATGTTTTGGCGGACACTATTATAGTTTGCCAGCCAGAGCTGAAACCACTGAGTTATGGTATTGCAATTTTGGCAATTGAATTTCACCCCAGAACAAAATATATCCTTTGCAGGACACTATGAAACTTGGCCAGCCACAACTGAAACCACTGATTTATGGTATTGCTATTTTGGCAATTGAATTTCACCCCAGAACAAAATATATGTTTTGGTGCACACTATTATAGTTTGCCAGCCAGTGCTGGAACACCAGATTTAGGGGATTGCTATTTTGGCAATTAAATTTCACCCCAGAACAAAATATATGTTTTTGCGGACACTATTATAGTATGCCAGACACAGCTGAAACCACTGATTTTTGGTATTGCTATTTTGGCAATTGAATTTCACACCAGAACAAAATATACCCTGTTACGGACAGATTTAAACTAGGCCTGCAACAGCTGGAACACCAGATTCAGGGTATTGCTATTTTGGCAATTGAATTTCACCCAAGAACAAAATATATGATTTACTGGACACTATAAAACTTGGCCAGCCACAGCTAAAACCACTGATTTATGGTATTGCTATTTTGGCAATTGAATTTCACCCCAGAACAAAATATATGTTTTGGCGGACACTATTATAGTTTGCCAGCCAGTGCTGGGACACCAGATTTAGGGGATTTCTATTTTGACAATTGAATTTCACCACAGAAAATAATCTTTTCTTTGCCAAACAGCAGACAGTATTATACTTGGCTAGCCAAAGCTGGAACACCAGATTTAGGGGATTGGTATTTTGGCAATTGTATTTAACCCCTTAATAAAATATAGATTTTGCTATCCCGAGTTTTAAGAGGTGACAATTAGCACAGCCAAGCGCCTGATGTAGGATATAGCAAAAAAAAAACTAGTATTGATGGACTTGGTGGCAGCTTGTTCTGGTGCACCACAAGTCACAAAATGGCCGCCGATCACCCCAGAAAATAAGTGACAGAAAAACGCTCTGTGCAGCCTAAAAACCAGCGAGCAAGTAACTAGCAGAAGTTCAATCATTCACAGCTGTAGATCGATCACTTCATTAGATGCTTTTGCAGACTTTTCCCTGCCTTATCTCGCCCTCACAGCAGCTGCGTCCTCTCCCTACACTAATAAGAGCAGTGTGACGTGCGGCGCTACGTGACTCCAGCTTAAATAGAGGCTGGGTCACATGCTGCACTTGGCCAATCACAACCATGCCATTAGTAGGTATGGCTGTGATGGGCTCTTAGGGCAAGAAGTAAAACAATAGCTGATTGGCTGCTGTACAGCCCTTCAGAGAGCGGGAAGAAATCGCCGAACAACGAACCCGAACCCAAACTTTTTTGAAAATGTTCAGGTCCGGGTCCGTGTCCCGAACACCCCAAAATTCGGTATGAACCCGAAGTATGCTCGAACTGTTCGCTCAACACTAGTCATGACATAATCTTACAGTTATTTACGTGAGACAATTGACATTTCCTTTCCTCACCTTCCAGTTTCTTGGAATAGAAAATCTCTGTATTATGACTTTCTTACCTCATGTTTCAAGTACTTTACATAACTTAGACAAGTCTTGAAGTTTAAGCCTTCAATGTATATCTGTCCTGTGACAAAAACTGAATTAAATTGGCTTGCAGCCATTATGCCATAGTTCATGTTAAATGGACAACTGGGGGATCTCAAAGGGGTTGGCCAATATATAAGAATTGTCCTGAATGTATTGCAGATGTAGCATACAATCTGTATGTCACATCATATCTTTACCCATCATGCAGGTGAAGGCCTTCTGGTTACTTTGTGTGGCTTATGTAAACACCTATGATCCTTTATCACTGCATTCATAGGGCACATGTTGGTGGCAGGGACATGATTCAGCCATGTCACCAGTTTCTGCCCTGTCCTTGGGCGGAATCTCCTTGGCGCATGCACTGAACAGTATATGTACATGTTCCAGGCAAGTACAGAAGAGGATCCGTCCAGGAACAGTGCAGAAACTAGTGAATCACATCATATTTTGCCTATGGTTGCAGCACTGCAGATTCAAAGGTATTTGCATAGGCCACAGATGGGGACCAGAAGAATTTCTGCTGTACAGTGGAATAAGCTGTGATGTGACATACAGATATTTTTGAAATAAACAATAGATCAGGGGCAAAATTTGTTAATTTTTTTTTAGAAATTGGCCAACTCATTTAAGAACATATCATGTAACAGGAGGGCAGCAAACTATCCCCAGAGATTAGTAATATGCCAGAAAAAAATAAAAATATAATAATAATATGCCAGGCAAATATACTGTATACTTGCAGCAAGAATATTGTCTTGGAATTAAAGGCAATATCCCTCAAAAGATTCTGGCAGTAAGATTGTCTGGAAGGGAAAAAGATGGTTACTCATAACATATTAACTGAATTTTAGTACAATAGACACCCCTTCTCTTTCTTCTGAGGGGATACGTGTTTGTAACTAATTATAGTTATTTATTTCTCTGAAATTGAATAAAATTAAAAAAGAGGATAGTTTCTCAATCAAAGCTCCTATCTGTTGTCAAAATGGGTGCTCTGGAGGACAGGCAGACCATTGATTTAATAGTTATTTTCTAATTGTTATTTGTGGTAGGAACTGTAAGGAAATGAAAAACTTTCTGTTACTCGTTGTTGTTATATACACAAACCAACTGAAAGGTGGCATCCATGAAGCAGGATGTGCTCAACCCAAAAATGCAGTTGTGCATATATATACAGGGGAGCAGATCCTGCCCTTGTGGCCCGTTGCTAATGACGATACCCAGCAAAAATGCATACGGTGGAGGATGCCCGCAGCAGACCACAAGTACCAAAATAGACATCCTACACAAAATGGCAATAGTGTGGATATGATAAATAATATAACAATATAGCAATTACTAATGACAAAACAGGTGCACACTGCGGTCTTACTAAGCCCTTAAACTGATGTTAAAATTGAGAGGTTAGTCAACATGTCCTACAGTGGAGGACATGTCTTAAGCCCGAGCACCACGCCAAGGTCTCTCAAGTAGCTCGGGACCTAACACTCACCTACCTGTGCCATATAGGCAATACCAGTGGGCAAAATTACAGGAATGTATTAGGCCGACTCGCAGTAGACTCCTCAGTAACATCCAGCATGTAACCATGCCTGCAATGGGAGGAGGGAGAAGGCTGTGAGCCCCACCCAAGACTGGCTGATATGGCCCAGGCCTCACAGGTGCACCTAAATATAGCCTGTGGATGGAAAACAGGCTACATTTACATGGAAGTTTATACATCTCCAAACAATTATATATACACAAACCAACTGAAAGGTGGCATGAAGCAGGATGTGCTCAACCCAAAAATGCAGTTGTGCATATATATATACAGGGGAGCAGATCCTGCACTTGTGGCCCGTTGCTAATGGCGATCCCCAGCAAAAATGCATACGGTGGTGGGTGCCCGCAGCGGACCACAAGTACCACAATAGACCACCTTTCAGTTCGGTTTGTGTATATATAATTGTTTGGAGGTGTATAAACTTCCATGTAAATGTAGCCTGTTTTCCATTCACAGGCTATATTTAGAGATGGCCCGAACAGTTCCCGGCGAACATAGCTTGTTCGCGTTCGCCTCTGCCGGGCGAACATATGCGATGTTCGGTCCGCCCCCTATACATCATCATTGAGCAAACTTTGACCCTGTACCTCACAGTCAGCAGACACATTCCAGCCAATCAGCAGCATACCCTCCCTCCCAGACCCTTCCACCTCCTGCACAGCATCCATTTTAGATTCATTCTGAAGCTGCAGTCTTAGTGAGAGGAAGGAGAGTGTAGTTGCTGCTGATTTAATTGGGAAATCGATAGCTAGGCTAGTGTATTCAGTGTCCACTCCAGTCCTGAAAGACTCATCTGATCTCTGCTGTAAGGACAGCGTCCTGACAGCACCCCAAAAAGCCCTTATTAGGGCTGCAACATTAGTCTGCTTTTTTTTTCCTTTATATGCATATTGCAGTTGCATGGCCTGCCTGAGTGTGAGGAGCTGCAGGCCCACAGACTGTAGTGTGCCCACTGCCAGTGCCCACCCCTGTCATCCCGTGTGGTACAGGACTTTGCATCAAAAAAAGGCATTTAATTTTTACACTTTAATCTAAGGTTAGTTGCCTGCCAGTGTGTGTCAGGCTGACTTCCACTGACTGTAGTGTGCCCACTGCCAGTGTCCACCACTCATACCGGCTGGCAGAGGACTTTGCATCAAAAAAGGCATTTCATTTTTACACTTTAGTGTAATTTCAGCTGCTTGCCTGCTGCTAGTGTGTGTCAGGCCGACTTCCACTGACTGTAGTGTGCCCACTGCCAGTGCCCATCCCTGTCATCCAATGTGGCACAGGACTTTGCATCAAAAAAGTCATTTAATTTTTACACTTTAATCTAAGTTTAGTTGCCTGCCAGTGTGTGTCAGGCTGACTTCCAGTGACTGTAGTGTGCCCACTGCCAGTGCCCACCCCTGTCATCCCATGTGGCACAGGACTTTGCATCAAAAAAGGCATTTAATTTTTACACTTTAATCTAAGTTTAGTTGCCTGCCAGTGTGTGTCAGGCTGACTTCCAGTGACTGTAGTGTGCCCACTGCCAGTGCCCACCCCTGTCATCCCGTGTGGCACAGGACTTTGCATCAAAAAAGGCATTTAATTTTTACACTTTAATCTAAGTTTAGTTGCCTGCCAGTGTGTGTCAGGCTGACTTCCAGTGACTGTAGTGTGCCCACTGCCAGTGCCTACCACTCATACCGGCTGGCAGAGGACTTTGCATCAAAATAGGCATTTAATTTTTACACTTTAGTGTAATTTCAGCTGCTTGCCTGCTGCTAGTGTGTGTCAGGCCGACTTCCACTGACTGTAGTGTGCCCACTGCCAGTGCCCACCCCTGTCATCCCGTGTGGCACAGGACTTTGCATCAAAAAAGGCATTTAATTTTTACACTTTAATCTAAGGTTAGTTGCCTGCCAGTGTGTGTCAGGCTGACTTCCAGTGACTGTAGTGTGCCCACTGCCAGTGCCTACCACTCATACCGGCTGGCAGAGGACTTTGCATCAAAATAGGCATTTAATTTTTACACTTTAATCTAAGGTTAGTTGCCTGCCAGTGTGTGTCAGGCTGACTTCCAGTGACTGTAGTGTGCCCACTGCCAGTGCCTACCACTCATACCGGCTGGCACAGGACTTTGCATAAAAAAGGCATTTAATTTTTACACTTTAGTGTAATTTCAGCTGCTTGCCTGCTGCCAGTGCGTGTCAGGCCCACTTCCACTGACTGTAGTGTGCCCACTGCCAGTGCCAACCACTGATACCGGGTGGCACAGTAGCTTGCCGATAAATAAGGCATTTCATTTTTACACATTAGTCTAATTTCAGTTGCTTGCCTCCTGCCAGTGTGTGTCAGGCCCACTTCCACAGACTGTAGTGTGCCCACTGCCAGTGCCAACCACTGATACCGGGTGGCACAGTAGCTTGCCGATAAATAAGGCACTTCATTTTTACACATTAGTCTAATTTCAGTTGCTTGCCTCCTGCCAGTGTGTAGTCAGGCCCACCTCCACAGACTGTAGTGTGCCCACTGCCAGTGCCAACCACTGATACCGGGTGGCACAGTAGCTTGCCGATAAATAAGGCATTTCATTTTTACACATTAGTCTAATTTCAGTTGCTTGCCTCCTGCCAGTGTGTGTCAGGCCCACCTCCACAGACTGTAGTGTGCCCACTGCAAGTGCCAACCACTGATACCGGGTGGCACAGTAGCTTGCCGATAAATATGGCATTTCATTTTTACACATTAGTCTAATTTCAGTTGCTTGCCTCCTGCCAGTGTGTGTCAGGCCCACCTCCACAGACTGTAGTGTGCCCACTGCCAGTGCCAACCACTGATACCGGGTGGCACAGTAGCTTGACGATAAATAAGGCATTTCATTTTTACACATTAGTCTAATTTCAGTTGCTTGCCTGCTGCCAGTGTGTGTCAGGCCCACTTCCACAGACTGTAGTGTGCCCACTGCCAGTGCCCACCACTGATACAGGGTGGCACAGTACCACTTATCGAAAAAAATGACAGGCAGAGGCAGGCCAGACTCGCAGGGGCCGTCGTGGTCGTGGTGCTGTGATTTCCACTGTCCCTGAATAATGCCTAGTGTTCAGAGGCCATGTACCCTGAACCCGAAAAATTCTGAGGACGTAGTTGACTGGCTTAGACAGGACACCCAATCTTCAACAGCTTCCGCTAAGAACCTTGACGCACCATCTTCCTCCAGCTCAGCTTTGGTCACCTGCTCTCAAGTTACCACGCACCCGCCCGCCGCTGATAGGAATAGTACTAGTTAAGACACCACTCATATAGGGTGTCACAGCACATTGCTCTGTGCACGCGCAGTGCCCCAATTTGGGAGTATGAGGACCGACCAAGCTGCTTTTTCCATCTCCCTGTTCCTGAAATCAATTCAGTTTGGTGTATGAGAGTTTGGTCTGTGATTGTGAAGGCAGTCGAAGGTACCCGGCCTAAATTTTTTTCACAAAAGGCAATCCCTGATATGGGATGTAACAGGGATTAAACTGATGAGAATAGTACTACAGAAAATACCACTCATATCGAGTGTGACAGTAAATTGCACGGCGCAGACGCAGTCACCGTGGATTTAAACAGAGTGGAGGGAGCCAGCGTTTTTTTAACCATCTCCCCGTTCGAAAAATCTATTCAATAAATGGCCCCCAGATTGGGAACGTTAGAGGGATTAAACTGATGAGAATAGTACTACAGAAAATACCACTCATATCGGGTGTGACAGTAAATTGTACGGCGCAGACGCAGTGACCGTGGATTAAAACAGAGTGGAGGGAGCCAGCGTTTTTTTAACCATCTCCCCGTTCGAAAAATCTATTCAATAAATGGCCCCCAGATTGGGGATGTTAGAGGGATTAAACTGATGAGAATAGTACTACAGAAAATACCACTCATATCGGGTGTGAGAGTAAATTGCACGGTGCAGAAGCAGTGACCGTGGATTAAAACAAAGGGGAGGGAGCCAGCGTTTTTTTAACCATCTCCCCGTTCGAAAAATCAATTCAATTGACCTTTCGGGGACCCTTGGTGTTGTACGTGGCTGGGTGGAGGAAGAAACCTTCAATGACATCACCGGGACGTGGCTAGCTTGGTATCCAACCTTGTGCAAATAGGGAGTTTGCGGTTGTGCAAATGGACTGTTTGCGGTGCATTAAAAGGGGAGTTTGGTCTGTCAATGTCTGAGAATCGTGCGTAACCCTTACACTACCTGATCGATACAACATCATACCTGATCGTATACACACACTGGATGTTTTAAAGCATGTTATTCCAAACAATTTAGGAATGTTACGTGATTTATGCCCTTTATGGATTAAAACCCGACTCTGCGTCCACTACGTAATTTTCCATGGGAGTTTTGCCATGGATCCCCCTCCGGCATGCCACAGTCCAGGTGTTAGTCCCCTTGAAACAACTTTTCCATCACTATTGTGGCCAGAAAGAGTCCCCTTGGTTTTTAAAATTCGCCTGTCTATTGAAGGCTATGGCGGTTCGCCCGGTTCGCCTGTTCGCGAACATTTGCGGAAGTTCGCGTTCGCTGTTCGCGAACTGAAAATTTTATGTTCGCGACATCACTAGCTATATTTAGGTGCACCTGTGAGGCCTGGGCCATATCAGCCAGTCTTGGGTGGGGCTCACAGCCTTCTCCCTCCTCCCATTGCAGGCATGGTTACATGCTGGAGGTAACTGAGGAGTCTGCTGCGAGTCGGCCTAATACATTCCTGTAATTTTGCCCACTGGCCCCTGGTATTGCCCATATGGCACAGGTAGGTGAGTGTTAGGTCCCGAGCTACTTGAGAGACCTTGGTGTGGTGCTTGGGCTTAAGACATGTCCTCCACTGTAGGACATGTTGACGAACCTCTCAATTTTAACATCATTTTGAGGGCTTAGTAAGACCGCAGTGTGCACCTGTTTTGTCATTTGTTATTGCTATCTCGTTCCTGTTATAGACTGAAAGGCAATGCTGTGTGAAATACTCATGAGCAACCCCCACCCCCACAAGAAATGATGATTCAGTAAAAATAATCCACCACTCTTTGCCCCAAGCACACTGGCTCAGATTTACAAATTTGTCTGTGACTCTGAAAATTAGAGCAATTTGGCCCATCTAGGGATTCTTTTTTCTGACAAGCTTTACGAGGGCTGGGACTTAGTGAAAAGAGTTGGAGCTTCACAGGAAAGGGGCAGGCCCTGTGATGCACCGTTTTGCGCCATAATTGTACCACAATTCTGGCATGAAAATCTGTTTCAAAGTAAGCTAACCAATAGCTGGTATAGAGTCAGAGAAAAGTGTCTATCCCTGAACCACATTTATCATCCAGCCTGAGCTTCTATGATAAATCTGGACTAGGTCCAGATGGTCTGTCTACGCTTACGCCATCTTTAGTATTAGTAAATCTGGGCCATTGAGTTTATAGATATAACTACCCACATTCATATCACTATTGGGAAAATACCATATATATTACACCACTAGTTCATATCAAACAATAATCACCATACTATCCAAAGAGTTTATTTTGTAGTTTATAATAGTTATTTGTTATGTTTGAAGGCCGATTTATTGGCCTGTATTAGTGGGAGGGGCGTAAGTAGCACATTTATACCAGGCAGGTGCCTCCCCTGGTTGTGTTGACGGTGCTGCGTACCCTCCCAACCTGCCCTTCTTTAAACACCTTGCAGGGTATGCCCCCTTTCAGGCATTCCTCCTACGCACAATTCAAGCTGCTTCGTTTAGTTAGTTAGGCAGGTAGACGGTTACGTGTCATGTAGCCCCGACCACAAATGCTGTCTTCAGCTAAATAGTTTTTTCATTTTATTTTGAAAAAGCTTACACAGTTTTTCTTTCAAGTACCTAAATCAAATGAATTCTCTATAGGAATACAGATGAAAAGTGAAACACAACTCTGTACAAAGTGTTCCTTACAGATAGCAATACTGAAACATACCAATGTGTGTTTCTACTGCTTAACGATGATGTTATTCTGTGTCCTATTATCTACTGTACCTGCATGCTGAATGCAAACTGTTCATTTTGTAAGATTACAGATGTACAGAACTATATCACCATGGCAACAGACCTAATTCGTACAGTGCATATCTTCTTTTAACCATTGGATGGAGCCAATATTCCTGAATATGAATCTCATCACTTAGGTGAACAAACAAAGAATTTTATTGTTTACTTGGGGAAAAAAAAAAAAAATAATAATATATCAATATATATATATATATATATATATATATATAGATATATACACAGCATATTTTTTTTATATTTAGGATGTTCTTCAGCTGTTGTGACACAGTCAACTTCGAGAAGCCTGCGGAATGTGACTGCTAATATGGTACAGAAATGACAGTGACTGCTGGAAAAGACTGCTTACATTATGTAAGGCTGGTACACTGCAAAAAGTGTATCTTATTCTCATTCCATAACAAGCAACAGAGGTGAATTTGGCACTGAGCACAGGTCATCATGATATTACACTACATTTTGAGCAGTTTTATATACAGTTGTGTTCAAAATTATTCAACCCCTACTGAAATTGAGTGTTTTGGCCAGTTTGACATTGATTTTGATCATTTCAGTCATCTTGTTTACAATTAAATCAAAGAGGCACTTGTAAGTCAGACAAATATAACATAACAGACCTACACAAGCAAGCTACACCTACAACAGACCATGTGACACCGGCTTCCAGTTAGAAACACGCCACAGTGCTTGGGGTTTGGAGCAGTCCCACCCATTTAGGCCACGTTTATTTTTGTGATTCTTGTTTTATATGTATTGAATGCGCCATTGCATATGGCTGGTAAACATTCTGTTGCACCTGGAAGCCGGTGTCACATGGTCTGTTGTAGGTGTAGCTTGTGGCCTCATTTGTTCCCCATTGCATTGTTGGTCCTGTAATGCAGGTGAGTGGGAGGGGGCTGTAGGCTGCTTAATACCTGTTCAGACCTTGTTCACACACCATAGGTAGTCTAGTGGTAGGACCCCATGTCATGCTGAGAAACCGTGAAGTGGTGCCTAAAGGGGCTCCGATATGTTCCTGATTGGAAATATTGGCGAATCTCTCAGCTTTTAACACCAGAGTGAGGGATTAGCCAGTGTTGTCAGTTGCTTATCCATGTGGTGCATCTTTTTTCTGTGAGTTATGTGTTTATATATTTTCATCCGCACATGTTTTATTTTGTGTAGGATGTTTGTGTGGTGCTTGTGGTTCGCGCCGGTATCCTCCATTGTATGCAATTTTTGCTGGGGATAGCCGTTCGCTGCGAACCACATGCGGAGGAACTGCCCCCCCAGTTAGAAACACGCCACAGTGTTTGGGGTTTGGAGCAGTCCCACCCATTTAGGCCACGTTTATTTTTGTGATTCTTGTTTTATATGTATTTAATGTGCCATTGCATATGGCTGGTAAACATTCTGTTGCACCTGGAAGCCGGTGTCACATGGTCTGTTGTAGGTGTAGCTTGTGGCCTCATTTGTTCCCCATTGCATTGTTGGTCCTGTAATGCAGGTGAGTGGGAGGGGGCTGTAGGCTGCTTAATACCTGTTCAGACCTTGTTCACAAACCATAGGTAGTCTAGTGGTAGGACCCCATGTCATGCTGAGAAACCGTGAAGTGGTGCCTAAAGGGGCTCCGATATGTTCCTGACTGGAAATATTGGCGAATCTCTCAGCTTTTAACACCAGAGTGAGGGATTAGCCAGTGTTGTCAGTTGCTTATCCATGTGGTGCATCTTTTTTCTGTGAGTTATGTGTTTATATATTTTCATCCGCACATGTTTTATTTTGTGTAGGATGTTTGTGTGGTGCTTGTGGTTCGCGCCGGTATCCTCCATTGTATGCAATTTTTGCTGGGGATAGCCGTTCGCTGCGAACCACATGCGGAGGAACTGCCCCCCCAGTTAGAAACACGCCACAGTGTTTGGGGTTTGGAGCAGTCCCACCCATTTAGGCCACGTTTATTTTTGTGATTCTTGTTTCAGCATGTTCTTTCTGCCACGAACCAGGTAGCGTTTCAACAGTGCCCTTTGCCTTGAATTTGCGAATGATGCTTCCTATGGTGTCTCTTGGTAAGTTTAACATCTTTGCAATCTTCTTATAGCCATTGCCCTTCCTGTGAAGAGAAATCACCTCTTCTCTTGTCTTCCTGGACCATTCTCTTGACTTCACCATGTTTGTAAACACACCAGTAAATGTCTAGAAGGAGCTGAGTATCACAGTCATTTTAAATCTGCCTAATTGGTGCTTATTATGCTTGATTGCTGCTCCTTGACATCCAGAGGTGTTTTCAATACCTGATCGAAAACACTTGAATGAACCTTTGTTCTTAAGAGTGGTCGTCTTTATGGGGTTGAATAATTGTGTCAATGAAGAAATCACAAAAAAAAACATTTAATACTGTATTACAAAAACAATTGATGTCATTTTAGTCGCATTTGGTTCTTTAAAAAGTCCTTGTAAGATTTCATTCTGAACACAATTACAAATGTACACTAAATTCCCTAAAACCCTTTACAGCATTGGGGGTTGAATAATTTTGAACACAACTGTAGGATTGCATTATCTTAACATGTCACAATGCACAAAGAATGCTGCTTCAATGAATTAAACAAATTGTAAGATATATGTTATAAATAGATTAGTTCACATCTACAGTTGTGACTAACAGAGCCCCACAGCCCCGGCTGACGTCACAACTACATCAGGATTACTCGGTGCATTCTCGTCGCTTTCCCCAAGAGGTGAGTTTCCCCACCGCCTGGGGGTATAGAAGCTTGGCACAGTTTTACACAGATATCCTGTTTCCACACGGGTACAGGGAGGCATGGGGAGTGAGACAGGGTGGCCCACGCGATTGCGGATATGGATAGCTTTTTCCTATTAACTACTGACATTTATAAAGCACAAATCAAAATCCACAACCACAAAAAGAAAATGAGTTGCTGAGCTCACCTGAATCAATTAGAATGGAAGCATGGGAGGTGATGGGAACGCAGCACAAGTACAAATGCAGGAAGAGGAGATACAGGTTCAGCTTCCAAAAGCTTTTATTACTTGATGCAGATAAAATCCAGTGTGAAAACAACGTCTGCGCATTTCAGGTCCAACAGTAATGACTAGAGATGAGCGAATTTCCCAAAAATTCGATTCGGCCGGTTCGCAGAATTTTCCGGAAAAATTTGCTTTGATCCGAATTAATTTGCGACGAATGGCATTAAACAACGAAGGAGTGGAGAGGGTGTCAGCAGTAAGTTTGTGTTGAAGTCACTGATTATTTTGCCCTTTCTCTGATCTATCAGAACAATAACCCACAGAAAACGGATTTTGTCTGGAGAGCATATGCCTTCATTAGGTCAGCATTTGCTCAATAATCCATCAGTATTGCTAATGCACAAAATAATTTAATATTGTAAAATCCGGTGTCTCCATGAGAAATATGCAATGTGGGGACCCCGTGTCGGCTTCTACACACTTTCAAAATAATCCTTCAGTGGGGCAAATAGATGCCGGATGATCGGGATGCTCCATTACCATCCAAGGAGCAGCTGTCAGGAGCAGCGGTTAATTTCTGAGATGTGCGCATAGTGCAGGGGGAATCCACATGATGCCCTCTTTTTGATTTTCATGATTACTGGGAACCTGTGATGTTTTCACCGGACGATAACACTGCGGCCTGGTTGGTGGTTTGAATCTTGGCTAACTTTGCGACTCTTCTGAGCTCCAAGCTATTGAACCTTTGTCTTCTCATTCTCTGTAGCTACTGGAGGCCTGTTTATGCCAGACAGATTGCCCCCAGAAGTATCTTAGTCGATGAGCAGCCAATACCGCACTTGCAGCAGTCTTTACAGGATTCTTCTCTAGGTGGAGAGCAATTGTTTTCATTGCATGCTTTCTCCATCGCGACACCACGTGCTTGAATAAACAGAAGACTGGCCGGTTCTCTCCTGTCCTATGCAACATGTAATATTTATTAGTAAATTCATTATTTATTTAATATTAAATTGAACTAAAACTTGATTAAAATCATAAGAGAGTATACTTAAATTCACCAAAACTGACCAAATAACTCAAGTATTAACTCAGCATTACAGGTCCATGTTAGTGTCAAGAAGCACACTCCTTTTACACCCTTGTCAGCTGATTCCACATAGATGTCTACAGAACCTGTTCTATTAAACACTTATAAAAATAGAGCCCCCCGACAGAGTGGAGAGGGTGTCAGCAGTAAGTTTGTGTTGACGTCACTGATTAATTTGGCCTTCCTCTGATCCATCAGAACAATAACCCACAAAAAACAGATCCTGTCTGGGGAGCATATGCCTTTACTCGGTCAGCAGTTGCTCAGTAATCCGTGAGTATTGCTAATGAAAAAAAAAACAGGAGTGGATCTAAAACAGATATGACACGTGAAGGTAATATTTGCATATCTTCTGTGTTTTGTACCCACTCCTGCTTTTGGTTACCAAATCATAAGCCAATTCTGATAGGACCATACAGGCCTTACATCTGCTACACAGACAAGATCCGTTGTGCGTCTCATTTTTCCTTCCTTCTGACCGATCAGGAGAAAGGTCAAATAAATGGTGATTTTAAAAAGGCCAAACAAGGACAATAGCGACCCCATCATAGAGTGGGGAGGGTGGTAACAGCATGAGAAGTCCACAGAGTTGCCCTATGACATAGTGGTGAGGTGGTGGAAGCAGCATGAAGAGACCACCGAGTGGCACAATGACGGGATCTGGAGGTGGCGGCAGCATCAGGAGACCACAGAGTGGCTCATTGACAAAGTGTGGAGGTGACAACCGCAGTATAAGTAGGACACAGAGTGACAAGATGACATAGTGTGGAAATGGCAGCAACAGTAGCAGCATGATAGCACAGAGTGGCATGGTGACATAGTGTGCACATGGTTGCATAAGGGGGCCACAGAGTGGCAAGGTGACATAGTGTGGACATGGCAGCATCAGGAGGCCATAGTGTGGAGATGGATGATCTAATCTGATGAATCAGGCATTGGTGGGTGGAAATCATGGCTGATCCATGCCTGATTCATCTTGACAAAAGTAAGTCTCTACACATTTTGGGTGGACGGGCGAGTTCTTCTTGGGGTAACTATGGCCCCCGCCATACTAAACACCCGCTCTGATACCACACTGCTGGCTGGGCAGGACAGCTTTTCCAGGGCAAACTTGGCCAGTTGCGGCCACAAATCCAGTTTGGCTGACCAGTAGTCCAGGGGATCTTCTATGATGACGGCTGGCAGGGTGCTGTCAAAATATGTCACCACCTGCTGGTTCAGGTCCTGCTCCAGGTCTACCTGCTGCTGCTAGTGAGTAGTTTCTTCACTATGTGGGTGAAGAAAGCTGCTCATCAGGGACTCTAGACGTAGGGACTGGTGCTGCTGTCACTTGCGAAACTATCTAAAAAAAAGAGTATATTCAACCACAAATAATTAATGTAAATTTTATTGTAAATTTTTTTACAAACAACAATAATGATATCTGGAACTCTAAAATTACAATATATTCAGGGGGAAACAGGGATCAGCAGCATCTAGCATGACAAGCTCTATCACAGGCAATAGGTTTCTATATATACATCATCCATATGTCACCAAATCCTGATAACATGCCAGCCAGGCAGCAACAGAAATTTCAGTTGGTGTTAACACAGCCAATTCAACAGCTAATTCACAAAGTAAAGTGTAGAGTGCGGTACAATTCCTACAGAAACTCAAGTGAAACAGAGCTCACTGTCTACACTGTCCTATCTCTAATGTTGAGGGCTATTATCTACGTACATAGTGCATATACCTACAGTATAGAATAAACTGTAAGCATGGAAAAATACAAAGTATTGTTGAATGTTACCAGGATCTTGTCAGGGGAATTACCAGCTGATCCTCTCCTCAATGCGCGTTTCGCCGTCTAGCCTCTTCAGGAGGAGTGGTTTGCATAGCGCTTACAGGGATGTTTAAAACATAATTTCTAACCAAAGGGCTGCTGGAATTATGAACATGTGACTACTCATTTGATTCAATACGTCACCAAGGTCTTTAAACAGCGCATGACCTGCCGTCTCAGTCATGTGATCACTGCTTCCGCCCTCACCCCGAGGCCAATGCTGGAGGAGGGCAGACCCACGTCTATCAAAGTAGACCTAGGAGGTCATCTCCAGCGTGGACCAAATTAGGGATCGAGCGAAACAGACACGCTCAGTGGCCGTCATGCGCACTCGACACTGGATTCTGGAAGAATACGAAATCTCTATTAACCACTTCAGCCCCCCTAGCTTAAACACCCTTAATGACCAGACCACTTTTTACAATTCTGCACTACACTACTTTCACGGTTTATTGCTCGGTCATACAACTTACCACCCAAATGAATTTTACCTCCTTTTCTTCTCACTAATAGAGATTTCATTTGGTGGTATTTAATTGTTGCTGACATTTTTCCTTTTTTTGATATTAATAAAAAATTACCGAAATGTTTGCAAATTTTTTTTTTCGCTTTCTGTTGTACATTTTTTTTTTAAAAACTACATTTCTATATAAATTTTTCTCTAAATTTATTGTTCTACATGTCTTTGATAAAAAAAAATGCAATACGTGTATATTTATTGGTTTGGGTAAAAGTTATATCGTTTACAAACTATGGTGCAAAAAAGTGAATTTCGGCATTTTGAAGCAGCTCTGACTTGCTGAGCACCTGTCATGTTTCTTCAGGTGCTAGAATGCCAGGATAGTATAAATACCCCCCAAATCACACCATTTTAGAAAGAAGACACCCCAAAGAACCAAAGTATTTTCGGAGGGGCATGGTGAGTTAATGTATGATTTCCTTTTTTTTCACAAGTTAGTGAAAAATGACACTTTCTGAGGAAAAAAATAATAATAAAGTTTCCATTTCTGCTAACTTCTGGCAAAAAATAAAATAAAAATCTCCCACGGACTCACTATGCCCCTCAGTGAATACCTTGGGGTGTCTACTTTCCGAAATGGGGTCATTTGTTGGGTGTGTTCACTGTTCTGGAATTTTGGGCGGGGCTAAATTGTGAGCAACCCTGTAAAGCCTAAAGGTACTCGTTGGACTTTACGCCCCTTTACGCACCTAGGCTGCAAAAAAGTGTCACAAATGTGGTATCGCCGTACTCAGAAGAAGTAGGGCAATGTGTTTTGGGGTGTATTTTTACATATACCCATGCCGGGTGAGAGAAATATCTCTGTAAATTGACAACTTTGTATAAATTTTTTTAAAAAGTTGTCATTTACAGAGATATTTCTCACAAACAACATGGGTATATGTAAAAATACACCCCAAAACACATTGCGCGCGCGTTCACAGGAAATCTCGCCTCTCGCGAGATGACGCGTCGATGCGTCAACGAGGAATAACCTGGCCTCTGAGATCACGCGATTCTGCGTGAGGCGGTCCAGAGCTGGCTAAATCCATCAGAAATGGCAGTTTAAATTACTATAAACCCTTAGGCTGGGTTCACATGACGCCCGTAAAAGAGGCGGGTGCGTTGCAGGAAAATGCACGATTTTTCCACGCAAGTGCAAAGCTTTTTAATGCGTTTTGCACGCGCGTGCGAAAATCGGCCCCATGGCTTCGGGGGCCCGATGACAGCTTTGGCCCCATGGCTTCGGGGGCCCGATGACAGCTTCGGCCCCATGGCTTCAGGGCCCAATGACAGCTTCGGCCCCATGTCTTCGGGGGCCCGATGACCGCTTTGGCCCCATGGCTTCGGGGGCCCGATGACAGCTTTGGCCCCATGGCTTCGGGGGCCCGATGACAGCTTAGTCCCCATGGCTTCGGGGGCCCGATAACTGTTTTCGGTCCTGCTGGGCTGATTGCCTGGTTGGTTGTCCATCTGTGCATCTAGGCTGATTTGGCCCGTATGTATTACATATATACCTGCTTCCCTAATCTTCTAATAATCCATGTTGATCGTTCACTTTGTTTTTGTCCGCAAACTGGTCCGGTTCACCCTACAGCATCATTGTCATATCTTACACAGATATTTCGTCTTGCTTTAACCTCTTGCCGCCACGCTAACGCCGATGGGCGTCAGCGCGGCGGCTCTCTCAGGTCTCAGTCACGCCTATCGGCGTCATCTCGTGAGACCTGAGATTTCACATGAACGCGCGCGCGTCGTGCGCGCGCGTTCATGTGATCGGAGCCGGGACAACTGAAACTACAGCCTGCCAGCGCTGATCATGCGCTGGCAGGCTGTAGATGCGGAAAAAACCGCATTTAAATCGCATATCAGACGCTGTTTTTTAAACAGCGTCTGATATGCCTAATATCTGCTCGTCTGGTGGTCCCTTTGTTTGGGTCCACCAGAGGAAAATAGGAAAAGTGCACCAATCACTACACACACACACCCCCACCCCCATCACTGATTAACCCCTGATCACCCATGTCACCCCCTGATCACCCCCTGTCACCCCCTGTCTTTAGTCACCCCCTACAGGCTCATTCAGACGTCCGTATGTGTTTGCGGATCCATGGATCTGCGGATCCATGGATCGGCGGATCCGCAAAATACGGACACCGGCAATGCGCTTTCCGCATTTTGCAGATCCGCACAGAACTATATAGAAAATGCTTTTTCTTGTCCGCAATTGCGGACAAGAATAGGACATGTTCTATATTTTTGCAGAACGGAAGTGCAGACCCGGAAGCGCGGATCCGTAATTCCGGATCCGAGCGGGACAAAGTCTGTCCCCATAGAAATGAATGGGTCCGCAATTCCGTTCCGCAAACAGAATTTCGGACGTGTGAATGGGGCATAAGGGTCCCCTATCACCGCCAGTTAGCTAGCTACTTGTTAGGTAGCTAGCGCCCACCGCACCGCAGTCACTGATTTTGGCAGAGATTTTTTCATCCACATTGACCGATGCGAATGAAGAAATCTGTGCCGTTCATTTTTTTTTTTTTTCAGCGCAGCGGCTGAACGGAAAAAAAAAAATCTCATTACCCGTATGAGATTCCGACCACACATCCAAGCCCTTTCCACCACCTGCCGTTTCCAACTCAAAAACATCTCCCGCATCCGCCCTTTCCTCAACTTTGAATCGGCAAAAATGCTTATACATTCCCTCATCATCTCCCGCCTAGACTACTGCAACATTCTCCTCTGTGGCCTTCCATCTAGCTCTCTCGCACCCCTACAATCTATCCTCAACTCTGCTGCCCGACTAATCCATCTCTCCCCCCGTTACTCCTCTGCATCTCCCCTCTGCCAGTCCCTGCACTGGCTCCCCATTGCCCAGCGAATTCAGTTTAAAATACTAACCCACACATACAAGGCCGTCCACAATCGGTCCCCTCCCTACATCTCTGAGCTACTTTCCGATACATCCCTACACGCAATCTTCGATCCTCACAGGATCTCCTTCTCTCCTCTCCTCTTATCACCTCTTCCCACACTCGCCTCCAGGATTTCTCCCGTGCATCCCCTATACTCTGGAACTCGCTGCCCCAACATATCAGACTCTCACCTACAGTGGAATCCTTCAAAAGCAACCTGAAAACCCACCTCTTCAGACAAGCCTACGACCAGTGACACTGCTGCTTCTATACCGCCATGACCAGCTTCACCCTCGCCTACTGTCTTCATCCCCCATACCATGTAGATTGTAAGCCCTCACGGGCAGGGCCCTCTATCCTTCTGTACCAGTCTGTAACTTGTCTCGTTCATGCTTAATGCAATTGCCTGTATTATGTATGTGCACCGCTTATGATATGTACAGCGCTATGGAATGAATAGCGCTCTAAAAATAAATAACAATAACAATAATAATATACGGAGAATCGCAGAAACTCCTAATGCTGGCCATACGTGTAATGATTGCGGAGACCCCTCAAATGCCAGAGCAGTACAAACACCTCACATGTGACCCCATTTTAGAAAGAAGACACCCCAAGGTATTCGCTGAGGGGTATGGCGAGTTCATGTAAAATTTTATTTTTTGTCACAAGTTAGTGGAATATGAGACTTTGTAAAAAAAAAATATATATATATATATCAATTTCCGCTAACTTGTGTCAAAATTTTTTTTATGTGAACTCGCCATGCCCTCACGGATTACCTTAGGGTGTCTTCTTTCCACAATGGGGTCACTTGTGGGTATTTATACTGCCCTGGCATTTTAGGAGTGCTAAAGTGTGAGAATCCAAATACGTAAAATGCCCTGTGAAATCCTAAAGGTACTCATTGATTTAGGGCCCTTTGCGTATCTTGGCTGCAAAAGTGTCACACATGTGGTATCGCCGAACTCAGGAGAAGTAGGGCAATGTGTTTGGGGTGTATTTTACATATACCCATGCTAGGTGAGAGAAATATCTCTGTAAACGACAACTTTTTAAATTTTTTATTCAAAGTTGGCAATTTACAGAGATATTTCTCTCACCCAGTATGGGTATATGTAAAATACACCCCAAAACACATCGCCCTACTTCTCCTGAGTACGGCGATACCACATGAGTGACACTTTTTGCAGCCAAGATGCGCAAAGGGCCCAAATTCCAATGAGTACCTTTAGGAGGGCATTTTACGCATTTTCTTCTCACGCTTTAGGGCCCCTAAATGCCAGGGCAGTATAAATACCCACATGTGACCCCATTTTGGAAAGAAGACACCCCAAGGTATTCGCTGAGGGGCATAGTGAGTCCATGAAAAATTAAACTTTTGTCAAAAGTTAGCGGAAAGGAGACTTTGTGAGAAAAACAATAAAAATCAATTTCCACTAACTTGTGCCCAAAAATTTTTTTCTATGAACTCGCCATGCCCCTCATGAAATACCTTGGGGTGTCTTCTTTCCAAAATGGGGTCACATGTGGGGTATTTATACTGCCCTGGCATTTTAGGGGCCCTAAAGCATGAGAAGAAAAATGCGTAAAAATGCCCTCCTAAAAGGTACTCATGGGATTTGGGCCTTTAGCATCTTGGCTGCAAAGTGTCACTCATGTGGTATCGCCGTACTCAGGAGAAGTAGGGCAATGTGTTTGGGGTGTATTTTTACATATACCCATGTTAGTGAGAGAAATATCTCTGTAAACTGACAACTTTGTATAAAAAATTTAAAAAGTTGTCGTTTACAGCGATATTTCTCACACGCAGCATGGGTATATGTAAAAATACACCCCAAAAACACATTGCCCTACTTCTCCTGAGTACGGCGATACCACATGAGTGACACTTTTTGCAGCCAAGATGCGCAAAGGCCCTAAAACCAATGAGTACCTTTAGGATTTCACAGGCCATTTTTACGCATTTGGATTCTCACGCTTAGGTTCCCTAAAATGCCAGGTGAGTATAAATACCCCACATGTGACCCCATTTTGGAAAGAAGACACCCCAAGGTATTCGCTGAGGGGCATGGCGAGTTCACAGAATTTTTAATTTTTGGCACAAGTTAGCGGAAATTGATATATATATTTTTTAATTTTGTTTTTTACAAAGTCTCATATTCCACTAACTTGTGACAAAAATAAAATTTTACATGAACTCACCATACCCATCACGGAATACCTTGGGGTGTCTTCTTTCTAAAATGGGGTCACTTGTGGGGTATTTATACTGCCCTGGCATTTTAGGGGCCCCTAAAGCGTGAGAAGAAGTCTGGAATCCAAATGCGTAAAAATGCCCTGTGAAATCTTAAAGGTACTCATTGGAATTAGGGCCCTTTGCACACCAGGCTGCAAAAAGTGTCACACATGGTATCGCCGCACTCAGGAGAAGTGGGCAATGTGTTTTGGGGTGTATTTTATATATACCTCTGCTGGTGTGAGAAATATCTCTGTAAACGACAATTTTTAAATTTTTTATACAAAGTTGTCAGTTTACAGAGATATTTCTCTCACCCAACATGGGTATATGTAAAAATACACCCCAAAACACATTGCCCTACTTCTCCTGAGTACGGCGATACCACATGAGTGCCACTTTTTGCAGCCTGGGTCCGCAAAGGGCCCTAAAACCAATGAGTACCTTTAGCTTTTACATGGCTGCTCACAATTTAGCCCCGCCCAAAATGCCAGAACAGTACAAACACCCCACAAATGACCCCATTTCGGAAAGTAGACACCCTAAGGTATTCACTGAGGGGCATAATGAGCCCGTATGAGATTTTTATTTTTTTGCCAGAAGTTAGCAGAAATGGAAACTTTATTATTATTTTTTTCCTCAGAAAGTGTCATTTTCCTCTAACTTGTGAAAAAATCAAATGATACATGAACTCACCATGCCCCCTGCGAATACTTTGGGGTGTCTTCTTTCTAAAATGGTGTCATTTGGGGGTATTTATACTTTCCTGACATTCTAGCTCCTGAAGAAACATGACAGGTGCTCAGAAAGTCAGAGCTGCTTCAAAATGCCGAAATTCACTTTTTGCACCATAGTTTGTAAACGCTATAACTTTTACCCAAACCAATAAATATACACTTATTGGACTTTTTTTTATCAAAGACATGTAGAACAATACATTTAGAGAAAAATTCATATAGAAATGTAGTTTTTTTAAAAAAAAATTACAACAGAAAGTGAAAAATGTCATTTTTTTGCAAAAATGTCGTTAAATTTTTATTAATAGCAAAAAAAGTAAAAATGTCAGCAACAATGAAATACCACCAAATGAAAGCTCTATTAGTGAGAAGAAAAGGAGGTAAAATTCATTTGGGTGGTAAGTTGCATGACGGAGCAATAAACGGTGAAAGTAGTGTAGTGCGGATTTGTAAAAAAGGGCCTGGTCACTAGGGGGGTATAAACCTGTGGTCTTCAAGTGGTTAAATGTTAATGCTTTCGTTCCGGTCCTGCCAGAGGAGGAACAAGTAGGGTAATTCCCTCTAGCATTTCAGTCTCTGATCGTAGTCGATCATAACTGGTCAACCAGGACCCCGTGCAAAGTCTTTGCCTTTTTACTACGACCAGGAATTCATTTTTGTTGGTAGCTTCACTGCAATTTCTTCCCTCACTCATGGGAGGGCATAGACAGAATCTTTATGGCTTCGTAGCTTTTTGCCGCACTAACCTCAGACTCCCTACAACCAAGTTGAATCGGGTTTGAACAAGGTCCAGCATTCACTCACAGTAGAAGATTCAGATAGTAGGTTGGTCTTCACGTCTCAGGCTTTAAAACAATTCTCAGGGGTACACAGAAGAACAACGCGCGGACTACGGCTAGCAGAAAGCTGTTGACTGGGGAACTAGTCAAGGATTCTCTTCCTATCTACATTGTTCTTTCTGGCCCTCATTCCTGTATAGTCTAGGCAGTCAGGTTTTGGTTCCACGATCTCCTGAGGCTAGGGCATTGCCAGTACTCGCACTAGAACCAAAACTTTACAAGGTTCAGGTGGTTTTTCATGATCCATTTCACAACTTATTCCCAGTCCTCCATTCCGTTTTGGGGCAGTATCCGCAATATTGAGCATCATGTCTCCGGCCTTGTCATCCACAAGATGGGTTGTAGGTCTCCTTCCGGTCTTGCCTCATACACCCCAAATTTTCGCTCAAGATCCCTGACGCTTTGCAGTTGGCTTGGGGGTTAGTTTGCACATGCCAGTCAAGTTCTTTTTTCTACCCTACTTGGCTTAGTTTTTGCCCACTTATAGGCCTACCCACGATCATGGCTTAAGGCACACAACAAGCCATTTAGTCAGGTTAGCTAAGACACGCTTATCTGGGTTAGGTTGTTTCTCTCCCTAGGGTTCTTTGGATATCTCTTGGCCGTAGCCTTGACCACAAGTTAGTAAGGCTGATTAGTCAGCCTGCATTTGTGGGAGGGGCGGAGGCTCTTCATATACGAGCCACAGCATCATTCACAGGCGTGTTTTTTCTCAGGTGCCCCACCCTCCCTCCCTCATCTTCTCATTTCCACAGGGTATGCCCACTTATAGGCCTACCCACGATCATGGCTTACTGCACACAACAAGCCATTTAGTCAGGTTAGCTAAGACACGCCTATCTGGGTTAGGTTGTTTCTCTCCCTAGGGTTCTTTGGATATCTCTTGGCCGTAGCCATGGCCACAAATAAATTCAGATCGAACAGAATTTTTTTGAAAAAATTCAGCGAATCGGCAAATCAAATTTTTGAAAAATTCGATCATATTTAGTCCGGACCATTCATAAGTTTCCTGTCACCCTCAGGGATACCAGAGGTATCAGAATGAGAAAATGTGCCAAACTGTGGGTGAAACCCATATGCCCCAAAAAACGGCAACATACCTGTGGAGTCCTGTCTACGATTGTTTTTTGCAAACTCTGCCAAAGACAAATACGAAGAACACTTCTCCTGGTTCTCAAAGACAAAACATCTCAAGTAAGTCTCCAGACTCTCATTAGTGCGTTATGTTTGTCCATTCCACTGTGGATGAAAAGGTGAAGAGAAAAGGACTGTTGTACCTCCAGTCGAGTACAGAACGCCTTCCAGTATCTGGAAACAAACTGAGTCCCACCATCCGATACCACGTCAGAGGGAATGTCATGGGTAGTGATGAGCGGCAGGTGCCATATTCGATTTCGACGAAATTCGCGAATATTCGAAAGAATATTCGTTTCATATTCGTTGTAATCGAATATTCGTCATTATTCTAGTTATCGTCAATAATATGCGATTTAAATAATAGCTTATTGCGATTTTAACTTAGGCTGTTTCATATCTAGAATTATAGCGAAGATGACGAATATGACGAATGTATTCGTCATATTCCTCAAAACGAAGATAACGAAGTATTCTCCATCTTCGTTTTAGCTAACTATTCGTCAACTTTGCTAATTCTAGCAATCAAATAGGAGGGTTGACTATAGAGACAGCTGTGTTTAATTCGCTATGCGATTATATTACTTTGCTTTTTTTAAAAATAAATAGAATAATTATATTACTTGATAATTATTAGAATTATTCAATTTATTAAAAAATAATAATAATAATATAATCGCATAGCGAATAGGACTCGGATTTTCAAAATCACCACTTCCAGGAAAACTAAGTGACAAGGCATCTGCCTTGACGTTCTTAACCCCAGGATGATAGGTGACAATGAAATTGAATCTGGTGAAAAACAAAGACCATCTGGCTTGCCTCGGGTTCAGTCATTTAGCCGACTCCAGGTAAGCCAGGTTTTTGTGATCTGTGAACACGGTGATCGGATGAATCACCCCTTCCAAACAATGACAACATTCCTCAAAAGCAAACTTAATGGCCAGTAACTCTCTGTTACCCACATCATAATTTCTCTCTGCAGAAGAGAGTTTTTAGAGAAAAAGGCACATGGATGCCATTTACCAGGTGACGGGCCCTGCGATAAAACTGCTCCTACTCCCACCTCGGATGCATCCAAATCCACAATAAAAGGTTGTGATACATCCGGCTACAGAAGAGAAGCATTCCTTAGTTGCAGAAAAGGCTCACAATGCCGAATCAGACAATCAGACCACACTGAGACATCTGTCCCTTTCTTAGTCATGTCTGTTAAGGGTTTTACTATTATCGAATAATTCTGAATACATTTTCGGTAATAGTTGGTGAACCCCAAAAACCGCATAAGAGCCTTCAGATTTTCTGGTCGATCCGATTCTCTGGATCCATTCAAAAACCTGAAGATGACAGCAGGTAGCCCAAAAAATGCTGTGTACAGCAAAAAACACACTTCTCTAATTTTGTGTACAATTTATTGTCCTTTAGGATCTGTAACACCTGTCTAACGTGATAATGATATGTCTCCACGTCTGGAGAATAAATTAGAATGTCATCCAAATACACAACTATAAACTTCCCCAAAAGGTGATAAAAAATGTAATTCACAAAATGCTGGAACACCGCAGTAGCATTGGTCAACCCGAAAGGCATGACCAGGTTCTCAAAGTGCCCCTCAGGAGTATTAAAAGCCATCTTCCATTCATCCCCTTCCTTGATCCTAACCAGATTATATGCCCCCCTTAAATCCAACTTGGAGAACACCTTGGCGCCAATAATCTGGTTAAACAAATCGGGAATCAAATGAAGAGGGTAAGAATCACAGACAGTAATCCGACTGAGTTCGCGGAAATCCAGACATGGTCGAGAAAGGTTATGCAACCTAGATTTTGGCAACTTAGCTCCATGAATAGGATTGATAGGACAATCATATTCCCGATGCGGAGGTAAATCCTGGCATCCACTCTCTGAAAACATGTCGGCTAAATCAGATATAAAAGAGGGTAATGTCTTAGTAGTTAAAATTGAAAAAGATGTATTCAGACAATTGTCAATGCAATAATCACCCCACTCCAAAATCTGTTTAGCTTGCCAAACGATTGAATACAAAATACGAGATCAATTCTTGATAAAAGTCACCCACTCTTAATCTGATATCATGCATCACTTGAGATAAACACTTCTGAGGTAGAGGTACAGAATCAATAGCAAAAACGGAAATGTTTTTTTCTAATGCACTCATTAACAACCCGTGCATATGGACAAACTGAGCATTAATCAGGTTCACCCCAGCCCCGCTGTCGATAAACACCTTAATCCCCACAGTTTTTGACTCTAGCGCCACCTCAGCAGCCAGGAGAAATCGGGCACTACCAGTAAAGGACAAATGTACCTTTTCTGACTCTCTTCTCACTCCTCCAAGAGTCAGATTGGAATTAAATGTCCCCATTTTTCGTTTTGCCATTGAATGCATGGACATACTCTGAAAAAAATTTCTCTTTTGTCCGCAGAATAAACACTACCTTCCTATTACAAGTATGCTTAAAAGCGGATCCAGGAGTTAGGTCTCCCTAATTGCATGGGTTTGCCCCCAGACATAAACCCAGGAGTATCTTTACCCAAAGTGTCAGAGGAAGACGATACGTTATGTGATAGTACGTCCTGAGAGTGGGGGCCCCTAGATCTCTCTCTCTCAGGCGTCTATCAATGCATTTAGCAAGAGACATAGCAGCTTCTAGAGACTTAGGATTCTCATGAAAGGGTACAGCGTCCTTCGGCCTCTCTGATAATCCCTGACAAAACTGGCTATGCAGAGCCGGATCGTTCCACTCAGTATCCGTAGCCCACCTCCTAAACTCAGAGCAATAGATTTCAGCAGAACGCTCTCCCTGATAATGGCCATGTAGCTTGGTCTCGGCCAGGGAGGTCCAATCCGGGTTATCAAAGATGAAACCCAGAGCTTTAAAAAATTAATCCACCGACCAGAGAGACTGCGATCCAGCTGGCAGAATAAAAGCCCATGACTGAGCGTCCCCTTTAAGCAATGAAATAATCACACCAACTCTCTGAATCTCATCCCCAGATGAGTCTGGACATAGCCTAAAATACAATTTGCACGCCTCCCTAAAAAAAAATTTAATTATCAATTCCCCCAGAGAATCTGTTCGGGATGGCAACTTTAGGCTCGAAACAGGCCTGGTAACCACCACTAGGACCAGCAGACTTTGGTCTCTGGATCTGCGAGACGGTCATGCGGAGGTCAGCTACCTCCAAAGAGGGCCCCTGCAACTGTCCGACCAGTGCAGCAATAGGTTCCATGGCTGTACTGAAACAAGCAAAAAATGACAGTTTTGGTGGTTTATAATGTCATGTTCGGAAGTGGGAGGAAAACACCACACCAAACATAGGAGGGAAAGGGGTAAGGGAAAAAGACCTGGAAACTAGGGAAAGGAGATGGACACCTCCTAGTAAAACCCTAATCAAAGTCCTGACT